>ML344783.1:0-44393 GCA_005239505.1 Nicotiana paniculata | reverse complement strand
CCCAGTTACAAAACAAAACTTCAGCTCTAGGGCTGAAGTTCCCCAGTGTATGCTGAAGTTTTTGTTTTTATAAATGGAGAACATCAGCCTCGTATGCTGAAGTTTCCTAGTTACAAGACAACAACTTCAGCTCTAGATCTTAAGTTCGCAAGCCGTCTACTAGAAAGCTGAAGTTTTGCGTGATTGCCTTTGCTACTTCAGTCCCGCATGCTGAAGTTATGCGCAAAAGCGGGTACGGATTCAATTTTTTTTACAAAGCGGGTATAAGTTAAAACGTGGCACAAAAAACGGGTACGGATGCAAAAAGCCCTTAATAACCTCACCAAAGCTTTAACCAACCAAAGGAGTAAGCACACTGCCTTAACACCAAACTATTATATTTAGTTCCAGAGAAACTTTTGTGGTATCAATTGTCAGTATATAATACCTTTGGTCCAATTTATTACTTGACGCCGTCCTTCCTCATTCACTTTTTTTCTTATTTTATTCTTTTTTATCTTCTCACTTTGTTAACTATATATTGAAAATACTGTAAAGATAATAAGATCGGGCTTACAAAGTTTTGCAGCATGAGATATTTAGAAATTCTATTACACCATTATTTTCTTCTACATATAACTCTAAGTAAATAGTTGATCATCACCATCATTATAGATCCAGAGGGAATTCTTAGATTCCAATCAGTTTACTCAAATAAGTATTTGTCCGCAAAAAAAGAATAACTTTAGCCATTTAAGAATTAGTTGATGAAGTAATTTTAGCCATTCCACATATCTCTCTTCAAAGAAACTCTCACAATGACCTCGAAAGTGGACAAATACAACTACAATGAATATTAAGACCATAACATGACAAGACCAAAGTTAAACGCCAAAAGCCATGGACAAAGAAGATTAAAAAACTATCTACATGAAGAAGCAAGAATGAGCGTGGGTTACATTCTTCAGGCCTTACCGAGGATTGCCGACCGTGAGAGGAAAGCTTTGGATCGAGAATAATTGCATTTTGGAGAAACCCTTGAGCCCTAGAATTTGGTATTGCAATGTGAAGAGTTTCAAAAATTGAGAGCCATCATAGAGAGGAAAAAAACCCCGCATTCCGTATTTGGCAAAAAACTTTAAGAGGGAAACAATTAAATTGTGCGTGTAATTTATTTTCAATTGTATTTGTTTGTGATAGTCTTCCTTATGTCATCTCTCTCTATATTATTATTATTTTTTTTAATCACAAGCGTTGTTTATTTGAGGGCTTTTCGTGGACAGTACCAAATATGTATTTCTTTGAAGAACAATGAGCCACAAAATCTTAAATTAAAATTATACTTTAATTTTTAAGAAAAAATTTGTATTTATTTAATTTTATGTATAATATTATCTTTATAAATCTTTATTATTTATTTAAGTGAAATTTCTTGAATATATAAATAAAACTATCTCATTTTTGAAAAAAGATAAATAATAAGTCATGGAAAATATATATAATTTTCACTTTTTAAAAATTCAAAAACTAAAAGTCACATGACTCAAAAAAAAAAAAAAACATTTTAAGTTTTGACTATCTTAACCAATTTGATGTCATTATATATTGTCCCGAGTGCAAATTAATTTTTTTATTCTTTGATCTAAAGTTATTCATTTTTATATAAGAGTAATTGATTGGATGTCTTAGTGAGATCTATCGTTGTACTTAGAACTGCGTTCGAAATGAATAAATAAAAAGTTTCTCACTAAAACAATTATTTTAATAAGATAAAACTATAATTAATAAAACAATACTTATAGTAATTTTACTATCATTGAAGCCAAAAGCAATATGTGGCAAAACATCACCTTAATGATAGTAAGATTACTATAAGTATTATCGTCGAGCAAACTGAGTATAAAGGTGATATATTATTTTATATAAGTAATATATTGCTTATATCACCTTTATATTGGTTTATAAACCAATATACCAGTATATCACTGCCATAGTCAATTTACTCGACGATAATCATCTTGTTCTTTATATATTGCTTATATATACCAATATATCACCTTTATAGTCAGATTAATAGGCGAAGTGTATTGTTCGTAATGTAAAGAAAGATACCACAAAAGTCAATAATTTGTTGATTACATACTTCTACAATGTATTTCATGTGGCTCAATAACACATGAAATTTCCCAAGTAATACCGCAAGTATAAATATTTCCATTTAAATCCCCAAAAATAAATCCCCAACTAAAATCGCAACAACTTTATTCCCATGTTATTCTGCAGGTATCAGTATTCCCAAGTAAATCCCCATGAATAAAAAACTAAAATCGCAACAACTATATCCCCAGGTAATTCCAAAGGTACGTATATCCCCAGGTAAATCCCCAAGAATAGATCCCCAGCAAAATCCGTAGCAATAATATCCCCAAGTAAATAATATCCCCATGTAAAAACCCATGTGATTATCCATAGCAAAACTCGCAACCCATGTAAAAACCCATGTGATTATCCCTAGCAAAACTTGCAGGTAGTCTACCTGGAGATATTTATGTGGATTATCAAAGGAAAAATTATCATTTTTCGTTCGTTCCTTTCCCGCGGATATGGTATATGCAGATTTAATTCCCAACTAATTCCCCAAGTGTTATTTTCGTGCTAGATGGCGCTAAATATACCTGCGGAATTCCCTGGGAATCCCGTTTTCGCAAGTACAATATTTTTATGTTTAGGAAATTTAGATTTTCCCATGAAAATCCGCATGTTAATACCTGCATAAAAATTTTTCATGTAAAATCCTCATGTAAATGACAATTTTCTTGTAGTGTCTCTAGCCTCCTTAGGTCTTAGATGTGTCAAAAGTCCTTAAAATACCGTTATTCCATGTATATAAGTAAGGTTGGGCCCAAATAAATATATCTTCTCCTACGCGAAATAGGACAATTTTCAGGAGTTGGACGTGCGCGGTTGCGCATCTAGAAGTGTGCCCGCGCAATTGGCCACACACTTTTTACACTGTTCTATCCCATATGCGGCTAGTGCGCATCTGTGCACTTTTCACCCTGTTATATTGGGAATTTGAAAACACGTAAAACCTGAAAGTTGCAGTCCTTTGAATTAGCTTTCCAACAATATAGTGTGGAGCCCAAACGGATCTCTAAACAAAAAATTATGTGCATTGTACTTGACAATGCACAGTTTCCTGCTCTATTCTTTGTTGGTTCTTAACTGCCATCCGTTGATCCCCGAACACGATCTCGACTTAATTACTTGGGCTTTTACTTAGACTTCAAATATTCAAATTACTTCAATTCATTCCACAACATCTACATAGCTCGAAATCACTCCTACAAGGTATATAACACACAATAATGCAAAACCCTAGCGATTAAAGCTCAAACTCAACTAAAGTGCAGTAATTTGGAATGTAATAATTGACTAAAACATCAGATTATAGCCTACCATCAACACACAAAATGTTCCTTACAACAACAGTAGACATCCGACTAAAGAAATGGTCGACACTATCAAGAACTCTTCGAAACCCGTCCTCACATAACCAAGCCATCTGAACTGAATTTCCCCAACTCAACCAAGTCACACAAGCCGTCCAACCCAAGAGTATTGAAACAAAAATCCGATAATAAACCTACATGTGGAACTGGAGACAGACGGAAATCAAGGAAAATGTAACAACACCTTAAAATGGGTATTAAAAGGAATGTCACCACGTAATGATTTTAAGGTGCGTTAGAGAACCTATTTGTAAATAACTCTGTTTAACTAGTCTGTGTCATCAAATATCGGGTAAGGGCTCAAATTACCTCAAAGAGAAGGTGTTAGGCACTCTTATTGGTCCACATATGTGGTTCTCGACATTATTTGGACTATAATTTTCCTATGTGATCATATAAATTAAAGAAAGATAGGGAATCCAAATATCCAACTACGATTGGAAAACAATATACGGAAGAGTGCACATATGAAAAAAATATACTATACATTAATAGATGATTTGGTACAAGTCCTTGGAGAATACAAGGTACAACCTAATTTTTTCTAAGTCTGGATAAACCAAAGGTGCAAGTANGGGGGGGGGGGGGGGGGGGGGGGCTTATGTTTTTAGCCTAAAGGATCACCCCGTGTAACATAAATAATACTTATAACTCTCTTAAGTAGGGGTTGCTCATATTATTCAGTGTGCACAGACTGTCATCTCCTGCTACCCAATTACTATCTTTTAGTTGTTTACCTAAAGCACTCTAGTTCAATTCTAAACCGCGTCCTATGCGTGCATTACCCGTCCCATGCCTATGGTCCAATTGTCTTCGGACCTACTACTTAGGTGGCTCTAAACTTTAAATTAGGTGCTATAAATGATAAAACTAGGCGCACATTCAAAACATGTTGGACAACACATAATAGCAATTAAAGGCTCAAGTTAGCCTGCACACGTAAGCACAAATACACGCGAAGGAGTCACAAATTTTATGCTAACAAGGTTCAAGATAATGTAGTAAAGAGTCATAAACAACTTTTCAATTGGATTGCATTAAAGTTGTTCGAATCTATATACATGGTTTCTATGTGATTGAAGGACTTAATAAAATATTGTAGAAATTACTTCTAGTAGAATTATCGAAGCTGTAGATTATACTCGTTATCAAAAGCCTATAGGAATGATCCCTATGTGATTTGTGCTTGGGCAGTGAAACCATGGAAAACTCAGGTTATCCGTCATTGATCCTATAGGAATGTTGTCTAAACAGTTGGTATACACGAATTTGTTTTGTTTATCCTAATAGGCATGTTTGCTAAATGAGCAGTGTGATTAGAATAGCAACAACGACAGTTAAGTTAATCAATTAAGGTCCTATAGACATTATATCTAGATGTGTCACGTGGATGGAGAAAATATCAACGAAAATAAGTCGTAACTACTTAACGCGGTCCTATAAGCATGATATCTAACAATCACATAGAATAGATCAAGTTGAGGAAATAACCAATGATGTTTAAATCCTATAGACATGGTATCGAATAGCGTGTGAAAATGGAGCATGTGAACAAGTGAAACACTTAAATTCTTATAAGCATTGTCTTCTAACAGTGTGCATGAATAGGACATGTTGAATAAGTAAAGTTATTAGGTTCCTATAAGCATGCTTTCTATCGATGTATAGAAATAGAGCACGTCAAACCGATAGCAGTTAAAGCATTTAAACCCTATAGGCATGTTTTCAACCCATTCACCCGAGAATTAGAGTACCCGAACCCTTGTTTTACTAATTTTCCCCATCATTCGTTATTAGAAGTTATTACAGGCCCAAATAACATAATACATGCCCAAATGGATAGTTACAGACTCCAATAAAACAACTGCAGGTCCAATACAAAGTAAAGTAACCTAGTGATGCTTTACGGGCCTTCACTAGCCTTAGTCTTCGCATACCCAACATGCCCAACTCCTAGGCTTACAAGGATGATTAAAATTCACTTGAATCCAGTATTTAAGTCCAACAACTCATACGACCTAACAAGCTAGACCCAAATGAATGCTTTGCTTACCCAATTGGATGCCAAAGCAACCATACAAGGGACAACCTACATACTATGTCTTAAACAACCCTTGAGATCCACACACTTAATTCTTAAGGCTATAGCTATCAGCAACTATAAACCAAAGGCACATAGACAAGATTATATTAAATTTGGAAGGTACACAAGGCATATATGAGGCGGGTTCATGTTTGTATTTCCAGAACAATGTTTAAAGGGACAAGATTGAACAGAATGAGCTAGCAAACCACTCCAAATAGAGTTTCAAAATAAAGCACGATTCAGAATAAAACTAAAGAATTTCATATGACAGTCTAGCAGAATCATAGACTAGAAGCAAGTAGATTACAATATTCACATGAAGGTTTTAACACGAGTGTCTAATGAGAATATGGTTAGAAACATCATAACACCATACTAGTGGCACAGTTTGGCAAACATATCACTTGGTTGAACATGAAACTTAACACGATGAGCATTGATCATAGCACAAAGATTCTTAAGAATTCATGGTAGGTAAAAGAACATATCAGCTCTAGGCTAACAATACATGCAGACATCAAGACTTATGTGAATCGACCATACATAAGAGAAGAAGCTAAATATTGAAATTTATCCTAGAAGCCTTAGGAAATGCTAAAGAGTGCATGATTAGCAAGTGTTGTAACATGGGATAGCCAGGGATCAATTTGTAGGGAATATTAGATTACACATAAAGGACTCAGTAGAAAGAGACTCATTAAAGCAAAATTTGGGCAGGCATTAATTCCATAGGAGTTTCAGTACAAGTGTTCAAGGTGAGGCATTATAAAGGGTTCAATATAGGAATTTAAGCATACATAAACAAGACATTCTCAAACAAGCATAACAACCCTGAATTCTTCCTAATTGACTATAGTGAATGAACATATACAAACATATACAAGTTCTAATAAGGGATTGCAGAAGAAATTAAAAGAAAGTTGGCACAGTATAATATAGTTTTAGAAAAGTCCACATAATGCAGGTGTTCAGAAGCATGAACATAAACAAGGAAGAAATATAATTGTGAGGGTTTGAGCACTTACCAATTTGCATATTTAAAAACAAATAGAGGAGAAACAACAAGTTCCAATAGAAAAGTAAGGACAACAGCAAAAACTATTACACCCCATATTTTCGTATGTAAAAGTGCGTCGTAAGTAAACTAGTGTAATACCAAAAATGAGATAATCTTTGGAAATATATAAAGTAAGTTATCATGTTACCTAGGAGGTTACAAATATTGAAGATCATGAACAATAAGTAAAAAGAGGGTTGGAAGGTTCAGAAGCTAAAGGAAATGAAGAAAATAATGTTTCGTCGAAAGTCAAAAAATTGGGAACGTTATCAAAATGTACTTTTTGGGTGAGATTAGGGTGCTTAACATGATAAGGAAATGAAGAAAATAACTTTTCGTTGAAAGTCGAAAAATTGGGAATGTTATAACATGTACTTTTTGGGTGAGACTATGGTGCTTAACATGATAAGGAGGTTATGTTAATCTTTTGATAGTCGTGTGTTATGGTGTTAAGTCAAGCAAGTTGTGGAACAAAAGTCAATGAAAGTCATCACAAGTTACATTCACAAGCTTTACTGAAATTTGGATCAAATGTAACTGTAGTTTTCTGGTAATATACTTAGATTTACGGGGTGTTCCATCTATCAGATTAAAGATCTATGAGTCTAGTTTCTAACACATTATACCGTTTGTCAATACTACGTCAGAGTGGAGAGATATATGCGATTTTGCGAGACTGCACAGACTGTTAGGTGACAAGTAGGTGTGTCACCTACTTGCTTAAATGAGGGATTATATATATCCAAAAATTGGCCAGTTGGGGTCGTCAAAATACTCATTTTAAAGGCCTATTTCTTTCATATAACACACTGATAAGAGGGAACAATAACAAAACTTAAATCCCTGCAAACATCCTCCCAAAAATTACAAACAAACCCTAATTGAATTTCTCTCCTTTTCAATTTCTAGTTGGTGGTAAACCTAGAGTTTGAAGAACCAAGTTAGGATCTGAGTTAGTAAAAAAATAAGGTAAATTTACCTTTTCAGCTGGAGATTTATGGGAAGTCATTCTATAATTGTAAGAACTCACGAGACGGTGATAGGAAGTCGTGAGTTTGAGTTATTCACTCGTAGCGGTCTGTTTTGTGTTGCTATTGGATTGTGCATTTTACTACTGTTTTATGGAGTTTTGGAGGAGGAAGGGTGTGGAGAAAAACAACATAAATTCAGGGTGGTGGACTGGTCGTTCACCGTGACATTTTCGTGCTTTTTGACACTACTACGATGGTTGTTTTGTGTATGAAGGGATTGGGGTGTGCTGGGCTGTTTTGTAGTATTTTGTGGTGTATATAAGGTTGGAAAATAATGTATATATATTGATATTGTTGTGTTGTTTTTTTTTGTGTGTTATCTTCAATTTTTAGGAAGTAATGATTATAGGGGAGATGATGCCCGTTTTAATACAAAATAAGTTTGTCGTTCGTTGGACGATAGTTGTACCCTTCGTAACTTAATGCTAGTATTATTATCATTGTTGTAGATTAAGGTGCGAAGAGGCGAGTTCAACTTGGTGATTGGAAAGATTGTGATAAGGTATGTTAAAGCTAAATATTTCTTCATTTTGGCATGATCCCGTAACTACATGAGTTTGATAACGAGAAGTTCGTATTCCTGAACTTATGTACATTATCCTAGTCTCTTAAGTTATAGTATTCTCCATTATAGGGCCTTTATATTTAGTTAAGTATTGTCTTGTTCCAATCATGAGATTAGAGGGTATATATATATATATATATATATATATATATATATATATATATAGATATATAGTATTTTCACCACCAACGAGCCATAATCAATGGGCAGGCACCTATTGGGAAACCTCTTATCAGATGGTAAGTTATATATCGAGCCTACTATGGGCGAGCATCTATGAGCGAGTCTAGAATGGTCGAGATACCAAGATTAGTATGGTCGAGCGCCTATGAGCGAGCCTACTACGATCGCGATTTTACACGTACCGAGCCTTCTAGGATCGGACATTTATTTTACTTACTATGTTGAGAGAGTTGAGTCAATATCAGCAGATAAATATATCTCCAGATCATCTTTGACTCCTAGTTACTTTCAGTTATTGTATTATCGGTTCAGTTTCAACTTTCAGTTATTTCATTGCCTTACATACTTAGTACATTATTTTGTATTGATGTGCTTTTTTTGGGATGCTGCATTTCATGCGTGCAGGTTCAGATTGACAGATGAGTAAACCTCCTCAGTAGGTGTTGCCCGAGTTCTGCTTTAATAATAAGCTCCACGTCCTTCGGAGTTGCTGAGTCTAGGAATTTGTTTACGTATTGTGTATATATGTTATGTGTAGGTCGGTGCCATGTTCCAATCACAATACATCCATCAATAGAGGCTTGTAGACATATCCTGCCAGTTAGTGTAGTATGTTGGGTTTGTAGGCCTTGTATGTGTATTTCGTTGGTTTTTCAACTGTAGAAACTATAGGGGATTTAGGAGTTGGTTACCCTTCTTATAAATCTAAATCGTGCTGTAGAACTGAGTTATAGGAAATTTGAGTTAAACTTACCTATTGGTGTTTGCATACACAGATGACTGTGACTAGGAAGACTAGCCAAAGGAGAGATACAACAGTAGGTGAGGGAACCAGCAGGGTACCCCAGTAGATGAGGCCCAGGGCGAGACCCCTACTCAGCCATTACCAGCTCCTCCACCAGCTGAGGAGACTACTAGGGATACCGCACCTCCAGTCCCCCCTCCACTTCAATCAGATCAGGACTTGAGGAGTGCGGCGCATTTTTTGACACAGTTGGTAGCTACCCAACAACATACTAGGGCATTATCTATTGCAGGCTCTTCTGAGGCGTCTAGGAGTTCAAGGGTCCGAGAGTTTATTTCTTTGAGTCCCCCAGAGTTCACGGGGACAAATCCGAGGGAGGACAAGTTAGATTTCATAGATCAGCTTCACAGGATCTTTCGGGTTATGCATGCCACCGAGAATTATGCAGTTGAGCTAGCAGCTTCTTGACTCTGAGATATAGCCATCCTTTGGTACGAGGGATGTGAGAGGTCTAGAGGACGTGATGCACCTCCAGCTGTTTGGGAGAATTTTTCAGATGCCTTCCTTTACAAAGAGAGGTCTAGAGGACGTGATGCACCTCCAACTGTTTGGGAGAATTTTTCAGATGCCTTCCTTTACAAATACTTACCAAAAGAGATCCGACAGGCTCGAGTCGATTAGTTTCTAGTCCTTAAGCAAGGCAATATGAGTGTCGAGAGTATAGTCTATGTTTTGATTCATTGGCCAGATACTCACCATCCATAGTTGCTACTATGCGGGACACGATCCACATGTTTATAGCAGGGTTGGCCCCAAAGTTGACCGAGGCATGTACCACCGCTGCATTGCAGGATAGTATGGATATCTCCTGGATTCAGGCATTCGCCCTGAATATTAAAAGGGGTAGGCGTCGGTAGCATGGTACAGAGAATGAGCAAGGGCATCGTAAGAGGATGAGATTTGGCAGGTCTCAGGAGTAGTCTCAGGGTAGTAATAGGCTCCGATATTTTGGATGGCCACCTAGGACTCCTCCACCTTAGTTACAGGGTTACAAGTATGATTGCTATAGTCAATCAGGACCAGGTGAGAGCTCATGGGCATCGGGTTTGCAGTGACAACGAGGTTTAGGGAAGACATGGTCATTTTTTCCGTGGTGTGACATCAATGGTAGAGGACACTTGGGTCAATGCCAAGAAGGTTCTGATGCTTGTTATACATGTTGGCATCCAGGGCATATGATGCGAGATTTTCCAAATAGAGATTCTGGGGGTATTGCACAACCAACATGTTCAATAATAGGATCATCTATGTCCATGCATCCTTTATGGTGTGAGTCTCAGTCTTCGGTTTATAAAGGTCAAGGAAGAGGTAGAGGTTCCAGTTTAGGTAGTAACTACAACCATATCTATGCTTTAGAGGGTCGACAAGACCAGGAGTCTTCACCAGACGTTCTGATAGGTATATTGACCATTTGCTCTCGCGATGCTTATGCCTTGATAAAACCAGGATCTACTTCATCACATATTACCCCATTGGTCGCGGCGAAGTTTGTTATAGTGCCTGAAATACTAAGTGATCCTTTTACGGTATCTATCATGGGCATGGGTTGTCTGGCAGTTTGCTATGCCACGTTTTATTGTTGAGAAAAGGCAGCCAGATTTCATTTTCTGGGTGAGCCTGTCCTTGAATGGGTAAGTAATACAGCGACACCTAGAGGTAGGTTTATTTCATATCTAAAGGCGAGGAAAATGATCACAAAAGGGTGCATTTATCACATTGTGCGAGTTAGAGATGCATATGCTAAGATACCCACACTTCAGTCTATTCCACTAGTCAAAGAGTACGCAATTGTGTTTCTAGATGAGATTCTAGGTATTCCTCCAGAGCGAGAGATGGATTTTAGCATCGATTTGCTTCCGGGAACTCAACCAATATCCATACCTCCTTATAGAATGGCACCTGCCGAATTGAAGGAGTTAAAGGAGCAGTTAAAAGATTTGCTGGAGAAAGGTTTCATCAGGCCCAATACTACTTGTGCGGAAGAAAGACGGCTCGTTGAGGATGTATATCAATTATAGACAGCTGAACAAGGTAACTATTAAGAATAAATATCCATTTCCAAGGGTTGATGAATTGTTTGATCAGTTTCAAGGGGGATATATGGTTTTCAAATATAGATTTGAGGTCCGGGTACGACCGGGTCAGAGTTCAGGAAAAAGATATTTCGAAGATAGCCTTCAGAACCCGATATGGCCACTTCGAGTTCCTTGTTATGTCCTTCGGGTTGACGAATGCACCCGCCGTATTTATGGACTTGATGAATAGCCTATTCCGGCCATTTTAGATCTGTTCGTGATAGTATTTCTTGATGATATTCTGGTTTATTCACGTTCAGAGAAGGAGCATGCATACCATCTGTGAGCGGATGTACTTCAAACCCTCCGTGATCGTAAGTTGTATGCTATGTTTTCTAAATGTGAGTTCTGATTGAAGTCTGTAACATTCTTGGGGCATATTCTATCCGATGAAGGTATAAAGGTAGACACTAAGAAGATTGTGGCCATGAAATCTTGGCCTAGACCTACCATTCTAACAGAGGTCCATAGCTTTCTATGCTTGGCAGGATACTACCTGAGGTTCGTATAGGGGTTTTCTTCCCTTTCGACACCATTGACGAAGCTGACTCGGAAAGCAGCTAAGTTTCAGTGGACAGAGACTTGCGAGCAGAGTTTCCAAGAGCTTAAGAACAGGTCGACATCATTTTCAGTTCTAATACTTCCAGAGGGTCCAGAAGGTTATGCCGTGTATTGTGATACCTCAGGTGTTGGGTTAGGTTGTGTCCTGATGCAACATGGGAAGGTAATTGTGTATGCTTCAATTCAGTTGAGGAAGCACGAGAGGAATTATCCGACCCACGACCTCGAGTTAGATGCGGTTGTCCATGCACTTAAGATATGGCAACATTATTTATATGATGTTCATATTGATGTATTTACAGATCATAAAAGCTTGCAATATATCTTCAAGCAAAAAGAGTTAAATTTGCAATAGAGGCGATGGATAGTATTGAAAGATTATGATGTTAACATTCTCTACCATCCAGGGAAATCTAATGTTGTAACAGATGCCTTAAGTCCCCGATCTATGGGTAGCTTCACACATGTAAAGGTTGAGAAAATACAATTAGCTAGGGAGATTCATCAATTGGCTTATTTGGGGGATCATAGAGTAGATTTTGACGATAGTGGAGTTGTACTCAAAACACTACAAAATGATCTCTCATAGCTGAAGTCAAGGAAAGGCAGTACGAGGACCCAGAGTTGGTCGAGTTGAGAGAGCGAGTTGCATAACAGAAGAAGGCGTTGTTATAGCTGAAGGGAGATGGGGTTCTCAGATATAGGGTCGTCTTTGTGTTCCAGATGTAGTGTCACGACCCGAATTCCCACCGTCGGGACTGTGATAGCGCCTAACTTTGCACTTGATAGGCAAGCCAACATTAGAGATTTACAACATAAAAACATTTAAAACTTACGGAGATCCACTACATTTCAACACATGGAACTTTAATAAAGAAATGAAATTTGCATAATAGCACTGCGCATACGATATCTACATGTCTAACCACCCATGATCTGGAGTCACAACTCACAGACTACTAAGAAATTTACTACAAGTATTTAGCTGTAAGAAAAATATATAATTTTTTGTGAACTAAAGGAAACAGTAAATAATCATATAGGAGGGGCCTCCAGGAATTTGCGGATGTCGGTAGATCTACTTCGGGTCTCCTGCATAGAAGTCCGCTATGATCTCAGAATCAGCTCGAACCAATACCTGGATCAGCACAAAAAGTGCAGAGTGCAGTATCAGTACAACCGACATCATGTACTGGTAAGTATCGAGCCTAACCTCTGCGAAGTAGTACGAGGCCAGGACAAGACATACACATATAACCTGGATAGTATAATCATGATAAAGACAACAACAATAATAAAGCAATAAAGCAGAAATAATGGGAAGGGGACGTGCGGTAGGGAACTTACAATATAAGGAGTGAGAATAATGAAAATACAAAATTCAAACAATAATCCTTAAACGAATTAGGCAATTAAAACCGAAAAGGAAACTGCACCATCATCCTTCGTGCTTTTACTCTTAACCTCACCAAATAAGTAAATAGAACAACACGACATCACACTTCGTGCATTAAACCTCTCATAATATATACGGCATCACCCTTCGTGCTTTATCACTCAAAAATCATGGCACGACATCAGCCTTCGTGCATTAACACTCATAACATGGTATGACATCACTATTCGTGCTTTACACTCTTCCTCAGAATATAAATAATGCATGCACGACATCGCCCTTCGTGCTTTACACTCCTCCTCACAAATAACAGAATCAATAACAACAGATAAATAGAATTTTCACAAAGAAGACAGTACTTTATCAATATTCAGAAGTTATCAACTCATAGTAAATCTAGATATAAGTCACCAACACCTTTAATAACAACACTAAGCATTGATAGTAGGATCAAAGACTGCAAGATTCACAAAGGATAGAATATCACTCGCATGCTATGACTCAACAACAACGCATAGATGCTCGTCACCTCACCTATACATAGTATTCAATAACCAAATACGTAGCAAATAAACACATAATACCTATTCCCTCAACCCAAAGTTAGACACGACACTTACCTCGATTCGCAGGCCACTCACTGCTCAAGCACCGCTTTTTCCTTAGAATTCACCTCCAACCCACTCATATCTAGTCAAAAATATCTTAATACCATCAATTATCACTAAAGGAATCAACCTTAATGAATAACTACAGATTTCCCGAATTTTCCCAAAAAAGAAAAAAGGTCAAAAACTGACCTCGGGCCCTCTTGGTCCAAACTCGAGGTTCGGACCAAAATCCGTTTACCCATTCACCCCCAAGACCGAATATGTAATTAGTTCCGGAATCCGACCCCAAATTGAGGTCTAAATTCCCAAATTCACAAAATCCCCAATTTTCCTAAAATCCCTAATTTCTACCCTTAAAGAATAAGATTTAGTACTAGGAATCTAATAGGTGTTGATGGAAATTGAAAGGAATGAGTTTAAGAACACGAACCGATGATTTGATGTTTAATTCCCACTTCAAATATCTCCCAAGGTTGAGTTCTAGTGAAGAAAATATGAAATTTTGATCAAATCCTGTCTTTGGAGTTTGTTTTAAAACACTAGACAGGCCTTCATCGCGTTTGCGAGAGGCCTGTCGCTATCGCGATACATAGCGGCCTAAGGCCTTCGCATTCACGAGGTTATCTACGTGTTTGCGTAAGGCAGTTCCCCCAAAGACTTCACGTTCGCGACCCAATTGACGCGTTTGCATAGAAGAGTATGGCCCACCCCCCCAGGTCCCTTAACCTATGACGTTCGCGGGAGACTGATCGCGTTCACGAAGTGTACCAACCCCAATGCTTCGCGTTCGCGACCAGTCCTTCGCGTTCGTGAAGAATAAAATTCCTCCCATCCTAGTTTACACTTCGCGATCTCGAGAGTGCCTTCGCGATATCGAAGCACAAATTACATGTGCACCAGAAACAACAGAACATCAGAAATGTCTGAAACACCCCGTAGCCTATCCGAAACTCACATGAGCCCTCGGGGCTCTGAACCGAACATGCATACAAGTATAAAAGAATCATAGATACTTGCTCGTGCGATCAAATTGCTAAATAACACTTAAAACTACAGATTTAGCATCAAAATCAACGAAATTCTTAAGAACACTTAAAGTTACTATTTTCTCAACCGAAGGTCTGAATCACGTCATATAAACTCCGTTTCTCACCAAATTTCACAGACATGATTTAGATATCATAACAGTCCTGTAACGGGCTCCGGAATCAAAATACGGGCCCGATACTATCAAAATCAAGCATTAAGCAAATACTTTAAAACCACAGATTTTTCTAAAATTAAATTTTTGTCAAAATTCATTTCTCGGGCTATCTATCTCGGAATTCGATTTCAGGCATACATCCGGATCCCACATTTTGTTACGGACCCACCGGGACCATCGGAACAGGGTCCAGGTCCGTTTTCACAAAATGTTGACCAAAGTCAACTAAAAATCACTTTTAAATTCCAAAAATTATTATTTCTTCTATTTTCCACATAAAGGCTTTTCGGAATTACGCTCGGACTACGCATAAAAATCGAGGAGGATAAATATAATATTTTTAAGGCTAATGAGCGTGGAATAAGGTCCTAAAACACAAGATGACCTCTAGGGTCATCACATGTAGCAGGGCTATAATACAGGACTATGTCAGAGGTACATTATTCGTGATACTCCATTCATCCTGGGTCGATGAAGATGAATGATGAAATTAAGGATGTGTACCAGTGGAACGATATGAAGAAGAACATTGCGAGTTTGTCGCCCAATGTCCTAGTTGTCAGCAGGTGAAGGAAGAGCACCAGAAGCCTGACGTGGAAATGGGAGGCGATAAACATGGACTTCATCACAGGTTTGCCTTGTCTTATCGTATGTTTGATTCTATATGGGTGATAGTCGATAGGCTCTCAAAATCAGCCCAATTCCTACCAGTCAGATCTACATATATAGCCGATGATTATGCAAAGTTATATATTAAGGAGAAATGCGGCTACATGGAGTACCGGTGTCTATTATATTTCACCATCGGCCCCAGTTTACAACACATTTCTGGAGGTCATTTCAGAGAGGTCTATGGACTCAGGTGAATCTCAGCACAGCTTTTCACACAGTTTGATGAACAAGCCGAGCGCACAATTCAGACGCTCGAGAATATGTTACGATATTGTATGTTGGATTTTTAAAGAAGTTAGGATGAACATATGTCACGACCCAATTTATGATCATGACCGGCACCTAGGAGCAAGTGCCCCCAAGTAAGCCTCATCGATATTTTACAGAAAATTGGACAGAGTTTCCCCTATTTTTGGGCTATCCCAAAACTTTCCCTGTCTCAAATCAGCAACCAAACATCTGAGTAGCAATTGAAATGATAATGAATTTATCAATTAACCAAAATAAATATCTACCTTTAACAGTCCACCCACTAACAACTAGAAATACTACTTTATCTCCACGTTTGATAAGAATAAGCGATACTCATTATAAGTCTATAATAGAAAATATTATTCAAGACACTAAAAGAACGACCATGAGGCAACTCTAAGAGTTCAAAAAAAGACCATAACAATTGATAAAATCTCCGCCCACACGAACTAGTGCGGGGCTCACCAAGAACTATCAACATGTGCGCTCTAATTAACAAAATCCTCGCCCGTGTCAACTGCTGTCTCTATTAAAAAATTATTGGGGAATGAGTCGCTAGCTCAGTGAGTAATAACACTTAACCACAATCGTTTTTATTAGGAACAAGTTAGAAAACATGATAGTATCTCAAACAGAAAATAGCATAAAAATGCCCTTTCAGAAACAACAAATAATTTTCAGTCTCATCATGTTTTTCTTGTAGTATAATATAATTAAAAATTCAGTAATAAGCTCGGTAACCACTGTATAATATCAATATTCACATTTGGGAGGTTTCAATGAACAGATCATGTAATCGGTATAACTGTGAACTTCTTCGCAAGAAGTCGAATATAACGGTAGTCCCTACTCGAGGGAAACTCGTAATGATATGCTAGTTCTACCTCCCACTAGCGAGGGCTGTTACGGTAATCTGTAATTACAAGGTGCACCAGGTCTAACGAACCTGCCTTTAGCTACGAGATCCTTCAATATCTACTCCCATTTATACTTGTCTGTATAATCTATATATACTCGTATAAAATATTTTAAAACAATAGAGGGCATTTTGGTTCTTATCAAATCACATAATTTCATTTCGATAACAGTAAATTGAAGTAACGGTAAAAAAAATCTAGTGACAACGAAAATATTAAAAACCACGGTAATCATCTCAAATAACTATTTCGGTATCATATCGAGTAAAATACATGTCCTACATGCAACTCAAAATAATCGGTAACATATTCAGATAAAAAATCATGTATAAATCATGCAATTTATGAAAACACAAATTGCGATAAGATTACTACTCATTGTACTCGTGCCAAAATACCAAATGCTTCACCTCGAGCAATTCGTACAAATTTCTCCAATCAATCTATAATTACATAATATCGATCTCACGTTAATTTTCTTGTTTAGGCTAATTCATTGCTAATTTTGTATACCGAATCATCGGGGTACATGTTTGAGTCTTAATTTGTGTATTTGTATTTAATCATAGAATTAGTCCATAACTCTATCAATTTCAAACTATTTAGTATAACTTAATCCTCTAAAATTAGATCTATCAGTGTTTAAACCAAACCTTTATAGCCTTGTTATCTCTATAGTAATTGTATATTTCTTTTTATATAAGAGAAAGTTGATATTGAATTTTTTTGTACTAGATGAAACTGTATAGATGAAGTGAAATAATTCAACAGATGAGGAGAAGAAGGATAACCTCTTTAGTCGAAGGAGAGCTTGAATAATTTCAATTTCAACTCTGAATTCATCTTAAGGCCTTTGCCCAAATCTTTCTTCTTCTTCTTCTCTTTTCCCTTTTTTTCTCTGCTCATTTCGTTTTATTGTTTCCGTTTGCTTTCTGCTTCTTTTGCTTCAGAAAGCTTTCTAACCCTTTTTATCCCATTGCACTAATGGGCTTCAGCCCTTTGTTTTAATTCCTAACTTTTTTTTCTTCTTTTTTTTGTTTATTTAGTTTTTTATTATGATATTAGTATTATTATTATTGTTATTATGACCAATACGCCCTTATTTAAGAAAAATCTAGGGTATTACATCCTCCTCACCTTATGAAATTCGGTCCCCGAATTTAACTCAAGTATGTACCTGTAGACTGAAACAAATGGGGATACTTCGCTTGCATATCTTTTTCTACTTCCCAAGTAGCTTCTTCAATGGTATGATTTCTCCATAAAACTTTAAAGAACAAAATTTCTTTTGACCGTAGCTTTCTTACTTATCTATCAACAATTGCCATCGGCTCCTCCTCGCAAGAAAACTTTTCATCAAGCGGTATAGCAGGTGATTCAAGCACCTGAGATGAGTCTGATATACATTTCCTTAGCATTGAGATATGACACACTGGATGAATAAAGGACAACTCAGGAGGAAGTTCCAAATGATAAGCCACAGCCGCCACTCGGTCTAGTATCTCATACGGTCCTACAAACCCGGGGCTTAACTTGCCTCTTTTCCCAAACCGCATCACACCTTTCATAGGGGAGACTCGCAGGAACACTCTATCTCCATTTGTCAACACTAAATCTCTTCTTCTCTTATCAACATAGGACTTTTATCTTCTTTGAGGTGTAAGCAATCTCTGTCTGATCAACCGGACTTTTTCCATAGCTTCTTGTACAAAGTCAGGTCCCAATAAGTTAGTCTCACCAACTTCAAACCATCCTATAGGAGAACAACATCTTCTACCATACAATGCTTCGTACAGTGCCATTTGAATACTAGACTGGAAGCTATTGTTGTAAGAAAACTCAACTAAAGGTAGGTAAGTGTCCCAACTACCTCCAAACTCAAGAATGTAAGCTCTCAACATATCCTCCAAGATCTGTATAGTACGTTCAAACTGCCCGTCTGTCTGTGGATGAAATACAGTACTAAGATCTATTTGTGTACCCAATGCTTCTTAAAAAGATTTCCAAAA
The DNA here is from genome assembly GCA_005239505.1 of Nicotiana paniculata. Classification (NCBI taxonomy): domain Eukaryota; kingdom Viridiplantae; phylum Streptophyta; class Magnoliopsida; order Solanales; family Solanaceae; genus Nicotiana; species Nicotiana paniculata. Next base: position 25,478 of record ML344783.1, on the reverse strand, counting down.
GCGCGAAGTAAACTGTGATCATCTATCAGAGATGATGGATACTGGAATTCCGTGAAACCGGACAATTTCGTTCATAAACATCTGTGCATACCTCACTCCACCGTATGTAGTCTTCACTGGAAAAAAGTGTGCTAATTTTGTTAAACGATCTACAATTACCTAATCATTAGCTCTAAGAGTTCGTGGTATATCGGTGACGAAATCCATAGTAATTCTTTCCCATTTCCACTCTGGAATCTCAATTTGTTGTAATAGTCCTGCGGGTCGCTAATGCTCAGCCTTGACCTGCTGACAAGTCAAACAACTAGGAACAAAGTTAGCAATATCTTTCTTCATACCCTCCAACCATTAAAATTGCTTCAGGTCATGGTACATTTTTGTGGATCCAGGATGTATGGTGTATTTAGAGTTGTGGGCTTCTTCAAGAATAGCATGTCTCAACCCATCTACATCTGCTACACATAGCCTATCACCCATTCGAAGAAACACTATCACTTACAACAATCATATCCTTGCTTTTACCAGCTAAGGCCTCATCTTTGTATTTGCATAATCGTTCATCCTCATATTGGGTGGCCTTAATGCGCTCAACTAATGATGACTTAGCCTGAGCACAAGCCAACAATGCCTCTGAATTTCCGATACTAAATTTGATACCTGTATCTTCTAGTCTCTGAATATCTTTGGCCAAACTCCCTATAGGTTTTCTGCTCAATACATCAGCAACTACATTGGCTTTTCCAGGATGATACAAAATAGAACAATCATAGTCTTTCAGTAGTTCCATCCAACGATGTTGCTGAAGATTCAGACCTCTCTGCTGAAATATATACTTCAAACTTTTATGGTCAGTATAAATCTCACAAGTCTCGCCATATAGGTAATACCTCCAAATTTTTAGAGCAAATACCACTGCAGCCATCTCCAAATCATGTGTTGGATAGTTTTGCTCGCGATTTTTCAATTGTCTCGATGCATAACCAATCGACCATTTTGCATGAGAACTCATCCTAATCCCACCCTCGAAGCGTCAAAAAATACTGAAAATCCTCCAGAACCTGATGGTAAGGCTAATATTGGTGAAGTTGTTACACACATTTTGAGTTTCTGAAAGCTCTGCTCACATTCCTCCGTTCACTGAAACTTTGCATTTTTCTGTGTTAGCTTGGTCAGCAGCGCTGCTATTCTGGAAAAATCCTTCACAAAACAACTGTAATAGCCTGCTAAGCCTAAAAAGTTGCGACTCCCTGTAGGAGATGTAGGTTAGGCCATTTTTGCACAACTTCTTTCTTCTTAGGATCTACCATAATTCCATCTTTGGATACAACATTCCCCAGAAATGATACTGGGCCTAGTCAAAATTCACACTTTGAGAACTTAACATAAAGCCGATGTTCTCGCAAAGTCTGCAACACAATCCTAAGATGATTCTCATGTTCTCCTTGGCTACAAGAATATATCAGGATATCATCAATAAATACTATTACAAATTTATCCAGAAACGGCTCGAACACCCTATCCCTTAAATCCATGAATGCAGCTGGAAAATTAGTCAGTCCGAAAGGCATCACAAGGAACTCATAGTGCCCATATCGAGTTCTAAAAGTAGTCTTAGAAATATCTTCATCTTTGATTCTAAGCTGATGATAACCAGAACGGAGGTCAATCTTTGAAAAGTGGACATCTCCTTGTAACTGATCAAACATGTCATCAATACGAGGAAAATGATATTTATTGCGTATTGTTATCTTGTTCAACGTCCTGTAGTCAATGCACATTCTTAGGGATTTGTCTTTATTCTTTACAAACAGTACTGGTGCACCCCGTGGAGATATATTCGGTCTGATAAAACCCTTATTTAACAAATCCTGCAGTTGTTGTTTTAGCTCCTTCAACTCTGCTGGTGCTATCCGATATGGCGATATTAATATGTGTTGTGTGTCAGGTGGAAAATCAATACCAAAGTCTATTTCTCGTACTGGAGGCAATCCTGGTAAATCCTCAGGAAATACATCAGAAAATTCTCTCACTACTGGAACATTTTCTATACTAATTGTTTCCTTTCATGTGTCATGTACAATAGCTAAGATACCCAAGCAACCTTTCGTCATAAGTCATACAGCTTTCATAAGAGATACAACTTTGCATGTCTCTAAAGCCTGACCCCTTTGTAGAACAAAACTGGGTTCATTTGGTATCTCAAACTTGACTATCTTTACATGACCATTGACGATAGCTTAGCAAGAACATAACTAATCCATTACCCATCAGCATGTCAAAGTCAATCATATCAAGTACAATAAGATCAACTAGAGTATCTCTACCTTCAACACTGTCACGACGCCAAATCCTAAACCGGCTGTGATGGCGCCTATCGTGGAACTAGGCTAGCCCACAATCACAAAATTACATTTTCTTGCTAAAATCCCAGCAATTTCAACATTTCATAAAGTATATAGAATTATTGAGTTCATTAAGCAAAATAAACAGGTAAATAGTCTAAACCATCCCAAAATCCGGAGTCAACAGGTCATGAGCATCTAAGAAATATACTAACAAGTCTACTATTATATTACATAATCTCCGAACGAATAGATAGATACAACAAAAGAAGGGAAAAATAGAGATGTTGCGGACGTTGAACAGCTACCTCTATATCCCGAACTCGAGCTGCGCACGGAATAGATGGCTAATGCTCGGTATCTACACCTGAATCTGCACACAGGGGTACAGGGAGTAATGTGAGTACGCCAACTCAGTAGTAATGAGAATAAATCAAGTCTAAGCGGCAAGAAACACATAAAAATCAATATCATTAATTCACAATCAGCACAACCTTTTCTTCCCAACAGTATATACACAGATATATGAAATCATCAAGCCTTAAAGCCAACTTAAGAAAAATTCATTGAAAATGTGTTTTTCCAACAATTTAAGAAATAATAACCTTAAGATTTAGTGTAAAAATGAAATAAATCATAAGTAGCTCCTCGGGCAGAAACATGAATCATAAATCTCCGCTCGGGCAGATAATCACTCTGCACCTCACAGCCACTCAGTATCAGCCCCTCGGGCAACCTCACTGTCACGCATGCCTCCCAATCACTCCTCACTCGGCACTCGGTACTCAGCACTCGGTAGGTACCTGCGCTCACTGGGGATGTGTACAGACTCAGGAGGGGCTCCTTCAGCCCAAGTATTAATATCAAGCCACCTTGTGGCATACCATATCCTCACTCAGTCAGTTCCTCTCAAAAGCCCCTCGGGCGTATCAGTAAAACAGGGTACTCGACCCAAAACATCACTTTTATATCTCAAAATAGTGTAAATAAGGCTGAGTTTTGAAAGACAGTTAAGCACAACATGACTGAGTGTAAATCATAAATCAATAGTGAGGAAATAGTAGTAAAAAGCCCCCGAAGGGTCTAAACAAGTCGGCACGAGGCCCAAAACATGGCTTATAGCCCAAATATAGCAATGTCTTTAAAAAACAATTTAACATATGATTTAGAGTAAAATATGCAACTCAATAGTTGCCGCGGAGAAGACCAAATCCAATCCAAAAATTAGTGCGCGCCATATACTCATCATCCGACATGTGCGCCATTCTAAAAACAGTGAGAAATATGAGGTCCAGGGTTTTATACCCTCAGGACAAGATTTATAACTATTACTTACCTCTACCAAGACACAATGCTATTCCACGATGCACTTGCCCCTCAAATTGGTTCCCGATTTCTCCGAATCTAACAAAAACCAGATTAACATCATCAATACATGCTAAAGGAACAAAACCCAATCGAAAGATACAAAGTTTAACACAATTCTCGAAATTCGGCCAAATCCGAGCCCTAGGCCCACATCTCAGAATTTGATAAAATTTACATCACTAGAATCCTCGTCCTCCCACGATTCTATACATACCAAGAACACTAAAATCGGACCACAATTGCCCAGTAAAATCCTCAAAAGAAAATTCCAAATTTCATGCACCTTTCTTCCCCAAATTGGGTTTAATTTCAACAAATTTCCGGTTTAATTGCTTAGAAAACGATATAGAAATGAGTTATGAAGTTGGAAACCTTACCTCCAAGTGAGCCCCTTTGATTTATTCTTCAAACCCTCTCAAATAACGCTCAACTCGTTTATCAATGGAGGAAAGTGGTGAAAATTTCGCAACAATGGGCTTTAAAACATTACGCCCAGCACTTAAAATCCCTTCAGTGCGATCGCGACTATAGCCACGCGATCGAGATGCACACCCTAGACCACTCTACGTGATCGCACACCAGCATACACGATCGCATAGAACAAAATACCATCCCACACACGCGCCTCAGAACCTCTGTGCGATCGCACCACAGCCCACGCGATTGCACTGCTTCACCTGCTCAACCTATGCGATCACAATCCTAACCACGCGATCGTATAGAACATAATGCCTGCCCCACACTTTTACTCTACGCGATCACGGATGAATCCACGCGATCGCAGTGAAGGAATCACTGCTGCTAAAACACCAGAAAACAACAGACTTCTTAAGCCCAAAAAGTGCCCGTTTGAGCATCTGAAATACACCCGAGGCCCCCGGGAGCTCAACCTATCCTGCCAACACACCCCATAACATCATTCAAACTTAGTCGAGCCTTCTAAAAATCAAAAACAACACAAAAACACCAAAATTACATCAAATTCAAGCCTATGAACTTTGAAACTTCTAAATTTCGCCAATAAAGCAGAAACCAACCAAAACACATCCGATTGACCCAAAAATTTGCACACATATCCAAAATGACATTACAAACCTACTCCAACTTCCGGAATCCCATTCCGACCCCAATAGCCTATTTTCTACTGGCGACCGAAAATCGCCAAAAACTAACTTTCGCCAATTCAAGCCTAATTCTACACCGGACATAAAAACTTCATCCGAACACACACCTAAGTCCCAAATCACCTATGAAGCTATCCGAGCCATAAAATCTGCATTCCGTGGTCGTTTATCAATATGTCAACTCCCAGTTGACTTTTTCGACTATTAAGTAACTTAAGAGACTAAGTGTCTCAATTCTCACCAGGACCACTCCGAACCCGAACCAACCGACCCAACACAACATAAATAGGTTAAGCAATATGTGATATAGCAGAAACGGGGGAAACAAGGCTAATCTCACGGAACGGCTAGCTGGGTCGTTCCATTCTCTTCCTCTTAAACAAATGTTCGTCCTCGAACGGGTCTAGAAACATTCCTGGAGCCTCGAATAAGCGAAGATATCTGCTCCGCATCTCCCGCTCGGTCTCCCAGGTGGCATCCTCCACCGGCTGTCCTCCACACTGAACCTTCACTAAAGCTATATCCTTGGACCTCAGCTTTCTGACCTGACGACCCAAAATAGCCACTGGCTCTACCTTATATGACATATCACCCTCGAGCTGAACCGTGCTGAAGTGCAAAACATGACACGGGTCACCAACATACGTCCGGAGAATCGAAACATGGAATACCGGATGAGTACTCGCCAATCTGGGAGGCAAGACAAGTCTATAAGCCACCTCCCCAATCCTCTGAAGCACCTCAAATGGCCCAATGAACCTAGGACTCAGCTTTCCCCGCTTCCTGAACCACATAACACCCTTCTTGGGTGACACCTTCAGCAACACCTTATCCCCAACCATGAAAGACACATCTCGTACCTTCCGGTCCGCATAGCTCTTTTGCCTAGACTGCGCCATGTGAAGCCTCTCCTGAATCAACTTTGCCTTACCTAACGCATCCTGAACCAGTTCTGTGCCCAATAGTCTAGCCTTGCCCGGCTCAAACCAACCAACCGGAGATCTGCACCTCCTACCATATAAAGCCTCATAAGGAGCCATCTTGATCCTCGACTGATAACTATTATTATATGCAAACTCCGCGAGTGGCAGAAACTTGTCCCATGAACCCCCAAAATAAATGACACAGGCACGCAACATATCCTCCAAAATCTGAATAGTACGCTCCGACTGCCCATCGGTTTGAGGATGAAACGCTGTGCTCAACTCTACCTGAGTACCCTACTCTCTCTATATGACTCTCTAAAACTGAGATGTGAACTGAGTACCTCTGTCAAAAATGATAGAAACTAGAACCCCATGCAAAAGGACAATCTCCCTGATACAAACCTCAGCTAACCGCTCCGAAGAATAAGTAGTACCAATAGGAATGAAGTGCGCGAACTTGGTCAGCTGATCCACAATAACCCATATAGCATCTAACCTCCTCGGCCATGGGAGTCCAACTACGAAGACCATGGTGATCCGCTCCCACTTCCACTCTGGAATATCAAATCTCTGAAGCAATCTACCTGGTCTCTAGTGCTCATACTTGACCTGCTGACAGTTGAGACACCGAGCCACAAACTCAACAATATCTTTCTTCATCCGCCTCCACCAATAATGCTATCGCAGATCCTGATACATCTTCGCGGCACCCGGGTGGATGGAATATCGCGAACTATGGGCCTCAGCTAGAACCAAATCTTGAAGCCCATCTATATTGGGCACGCAAATCCAGCCCTGCATCCTCGTGACCCCATCATCACCAATAACCACATCCCTGGAATCACTGCGACGGACCATGTCCTGAAGAACAAGCAAATGTGGATCATCAAGAGAAGACCTGAAGGCTACACAAGCCAATAATCGCAGAGGCGCTGATAGATCCAATCTCACCAACTGACCTGCCAAAGCCTGAGCCTCAAGTGCTAAAGATCGCTCTGCTACTGGAAGGTAGGATAGACTCCAACTCTCCGCTCTGCGACTCAGGGCATCAGCCACTATATTAGCCTTCCCCTGATGATATAAAATAGTGAGGTCATCATCCTTGAGAAGCTCCAACCACCTCCTCTGACGCATATTCAGATCCTTTTGCTTAAGCAGATGCTGCAAAGTACGGTGATCAGAGAAAATCTCACAATGCACTCCATACAAATAATGACACCTAATCTTCAAGGCGTGAAAAATATCTTCTAGCTAAAGATCGTGCACTTGCTAATTCTTCTCATGCGCCTTCAACTATCTGGACGCGTAGGAAATCACCCTACCGTCCTGCATCAAAACCGCTCCAAGGCCAACTCTCGAGGCATCACAGTAAACTGTATAAGAACCTGAACCCATAGGCAAAATTAATACCAAAGCTGTAGTCAAAGCTTACTTGAGCTTCTGAAAGCTCTCCACACACTCCTTAGTCCATCTGAACTGAGCACCCTTCTGGATCAGTCTGGTCATAGGTGCAGCAATAGATGAAAATCCCTCGACAAAATGGCGATAGTACCCAACCAAACCGAGGAAACTACAAATCTCAGTAGCTGATGACGGTCTAGGCCAACTCTGCACCGCCTCTACCTTCTTTGGATCAACCTGAATACCCTCACTGGACAACACGTGCCCCAAGAATGCTACTGAATCAAGCTAGAACTCACACTTCAAAAATTTCGCATACAATCTCTTCTCCTTCAAGGTTTGAAGCACAACTCTCATTGCTTCTCATGATCCTCCTGAGATCGGGAATACACCAAGATATCGTCAATAAAAATGATGACAAAAGAATCTAGATAAGGCCAGAATACACTGTGCATCAGGTGCATAAAGGCTACTGGGGCATTGGTCAGCCCAAATGACATAACCAGGAACTCATAATGACCATATCTGGTCCGGAAAGCAGTCTTCGGGATGTCTGGACCCCGAATCTTCAACTGATGATAACTGGAATGCAAGTCAATCTTGGAGAATACCCTGGCACCTTGCAACTGATCAAACAAGTTATATATACGAGGCAAGGGATACCGATTCTTCACCATAACTTTGTTCAGATGCCGATAATCAATACACATACGCATAGAACCATCCTTCTTCTTTACGAACAACACCGGTGCACCCCAAGGTGACACACTAGGCCAAATGAATCCATTATCTAGGAGTTCCTGAAGCTGCTCCTTTAATTCCTTTAGCTCCGCTGGTGCCATACGATAAGGTGGAATAGAAATAGGCTGGGTGCCTGGCACCAGGTCAATACCAAAATCAATGTCCCTGTCAGGTGGCATGCCCGGCAGGTCTGTAGGAAACACGTCCGGAAAGTCAAGGACCGCAGGAACCGAATCAATAGCGGGAGTCTCACCACTGACATCCCTCACAAAAGCCAAATAAGATATACACCCTTTCTCAACCATGCGCTGAGCCTTCTGGTAAGAAATCACCCTGTTAGGCATATACTCAAAAGAACCTCTCCACTCAACCCTCGGACATCTCGACATAGCTAAGGTTACGGCCTTAGCGTGACAACCAAGAACAACATGACAAGGAGATAAACCAATCCATGCCCAATATCACATCAAAATTGACCATGCTGAGTAACAGTAGGTCCACTCGAGTCTCCAGACCCCAAATAGAGATCGCACACGACCGATACACACAGTCCATAACAACATTATCGCCCACTGGAGTCGATACATGAACAAAGTTAACTAAAGACTCACGGGGCATATCCAGAAAATGGGCAAAATATGAAGAAATATAGGAACGTGTAGAACCATCATCTGGCCTGGATGGAAATGCATAAATACGGGCCTGACCTTTACCTGCTTGACCTCCCCCTCTAGGGCGGCCTCTAGCTGACTAACTACCACCCCTGGTTTCCTGGGCGGGTGGTGAAGTAACTGGAGCTGAAGTCGAGGGTTGGCCCCTATGCTAAGAAGAACCACCGGGACGACGGTGACACTGCCTCCACATGTGCCTGAACTCTCCACACTCAAAACAACTCCCTGGAGCTGGAGGCGGGGACTGATAGAAACCCTTGGCACTAGAATGGCCACTGGATGACTCATGCATAGAGGAACTATGAACTGGTGGTGCTCGAGCTTCACTCTGAGCTGGGAGGGCACTAAATTAAGTATGTCCTAGCTGAGAACGACGAGGACCATGCCCCGAAGATGCACCACTACAAGCTGGGCGGACTGACTGAGGAGGCCTGAATGAATAACCTCTACTATGCTGAAACTGCCCCCTGGAAGGAGCACCACAAGAACTGCCCGATCCATGAGGCCTCTTGGCCTCTCTCTCATGGCGGTGAACCGACTCAATATCTCGAGAAATGTCAACAAACTGCTCGAATCTAGCATCTGATACTCTCTCCCAGATTATAAATAGGCGGAGCTGATAAGTGAGCCCATCCACAAACCCCCTAACGCTCTCCCTATCGGTAGAGACCAACTCGGTAGCATGACGAGCCAACTCTGAAAACCGCATCTCATACTGCATCACTGATATCTCTCCTTGACGCAGCTGCTCAAAAAGCCTGCACTGCTCCTCCCTGTGTGACTAGGGTACATACTTCTCCAAAAAGATAGTGGAGAACTGGTGCCAGGTGAGGGGTGCTGAACCAACATGCCTACGCCTCTCAAAAGACTCCCACCAAGTGAAAGCAGCACCAGATAACTAAAATGTAGCAAATAAAACCCCACTGGTCTCCAAAATCTCAGCAGTACGTAGCATCCTCTGAACTTATCCAGAAAACCCTGGGCATCCTCGCCCTCAGCACCACTCAATGTCGGGGGCTATAGTCTACTAAACCTCTTCAGTCTATGCTGCTCGTCCTCTGGCATAGCTGGAACCACGAAGTCCCAAACTGGAGCAACCGGCTGGGCTGGAACCGCCCCCGGTGTCTGCTGGCCCTGAGTACCCTGCTCAGCTATCCGAGCAACTAGAGTCTGACTACTTCCCCTAGCCTGAGAAGTAGCGGCAACTGCTTGATCAAGGGTGGTACACACCGTCAAGATCTAGGCCATGGTCTCTTGAAGACCTGGAATAACAATAGGCACTGCCAGTGCCTGAGCTTCCCCCGCTGGAGTATCTGTGGTGGGAATCTGACCTTGTACAGTAGGGGGATCAACTGGCACTGCCCTGGCTGGCCCCCTACCTCTACCATGGCCTCGACTGCGGCCTCAACCTCTCGCTGGTCTAGCCGGTGGCTGATCATCCTGATCGGTAGCGCGAGTCCTCACCATCTGTGAGAGAAGGAAACAACAGAAGTTTATATTTTCATAATCAACAAAATGGCACGACATGATTCAAGAAAATGAAATTGTTCCTAAGGGTTCCGCAGCCTCTCGAACATAAGTATAGACGTCTCCATACCGATCCGCAAGACTCTACTAAACCTGCTCATGACCGTTGAGTCCTATGTAACCTAGGCTCTGATACCAACTTGTCACGACCCCTAATCCTAAACAGGCCATGATGGCGCCTATCGTTGAATTAGGCTAGCCCACAATAAAAAATTACAATTTCTTTCTAAAATCCCAGCCATTTTTAACAATTCATAAATTATATAGAATTACTGAATTCATTAGGCAAAATAAACAGCTAAATAGTCTAAACCATTCCAAATTCCGAAGTCAACAGTTCATGAGCATCTAAGCAATATACCAAAAAGTGTACTATTATATTACAAAATCTTCGAACGAATAGATAGATACAACAAAAGAAGGGAAAAACAGAGATGCTGCAGACGCTGAACAACTACCTCTATATCCCGAACTCCGGCTCCGCACAGAATAGATTGCTAACGCTCGGTATTTGTACCTAAATCTACACACATAGGTGCAAGGAGTAATGTGAGTACGCTAACTCAGTAGTAATGAGAACAATTCAAATCTAAGCGGAAAGAGACACATAAAAATAAATATCATCAATTCACGATAAGCACAACCTTTTCTTCCCAACAGTATATACATAGATATATGAAATCATCATGCCTTAAAACCAACTTCAGAAAAATCATTTGAAAAATGTGTTTTTCCAACAATTTCAGAAATAAAAATAAGCGAAAGATATAGTGTAAAAATGAAATAAATCATAAGTAGCCCCTCGGGCAGAAACATGAATCATAAATCGCCTCTCGGACAGAACATCACTCAGCACCTCATAGCCACTCAGTATCAGCCCCTCGCGCAACCTCACTGTCACTCATGCCTCCCAATCACTCCTCACTCGGCACTCAGCACTCAGTAGGTACCTGCGCTCAGTGAGGGTGTGTACAGACACCGTATAGGCTCCTTCATCCCAAGCGCTAATATCAAGCCACCTCGTGGCGTATCATATCCTCACAATCAGGCCCTCGGCCTGACTCAGTCAGAACCTCTCAAAATCCCCTCGGGCGTATCAGTAAAACGGGGTACTCGACCCAAAACATCATTTTTATATCTCAAAATAGTGCAAATAAGATTGAGTTTCAAAAACAGTTAAGCACACATAACTGAATGTAAATCATAAATAAACAGTGATGAAATAGCAGTAAAAAGCCCCCGAAGAGTCTAAACAAGTCGGCACGAGGCCCCAAACATGGCTTATAGCCCAAATATAGCAATAGTCTTTAGAACACAATTTAACATATGATTTAGATTAAAATACGCAACTCAATAGTTGCTGCGGAGAGGACCAAGTCCAATCCAAAAATCAGCGCGTGCCACACACTCATCATCCGACATGTGCGCCATTCTAAAAACACTGAGAAATATGGGGTCCGGGGTTTCATACCCTCAGGACAAGATTTATAACCATTACTTACCTCTACCGGGCCATAATACAAATCCACGATGCTCTTGCCCCTCAAATTGGCTACCGATTTCTCCGAATCTAACCAAAACCAGATTAAAGTCATCAATATACGCTAAAGGAACAAAACTCAATCGAAAATTATCAATTTAGACACAATTCTCAAAATTTGGCCAAACCCGAGCACCGGGCCCACGTCTCGAAATTCGATAAAATTTACATCACTAGAATCCTCGTCCTCCCATGATTCTATACATACCAAGAACACAAAAATCAGACTACAATTTCCCACTCAAATCCTCAAAAGAAAATTCGAAATTTCATGTACTTATCTTCCTCAATTATGGGTATAATTTCAACGATTTTCCGGTTAAATTGCTTAGAAAATGATATTGAAACGAGTTATGAAGTTGGAAACCTTACCTCCAAGTGAGCCCCTTTGATTTCTTCTTCCAACCCTCTTAAATAGCTCTCAACTCGTTTATCAATTGAGGAAAGTGGTGAAAATTTCGCAACAATGGGCTTTAAAACATTCTGCCCAACACTTAAAATGCCTTCAGTGCGGTCGCGACTCTAGCCATGAGATCGCGATGCACACCCCAGACCACTCTAGCGATCGCACACCAACACACGCGATCGCATAGAACAAAAGATCATCCCATACACGTGCCTCAGAACCTCTATGCGATTGCACCACAGCCCACGCGATCGCGCTGTTTCACCTGATCAACCTATGCGATCGCAATCCTAACCACGCGATCGCATAGAACAAAATGTATTCCCCACTCTTTTACTCTATGCGATCGTGGATGAATCCATGCGATCGCAGTGAAGGAATCACAGCTGCTAAAACACCAGAAAATAACAGACTTCTTAAGGCCCAAAAGTGCCTGTTTGAGCATCTGTAATACACCTGAGGCCCCCGGGACCTCAACCAATCCTACCAACACACCCCACAACATCATTGAAACTTATTCGAGCCTTCGAAACACCAAAAACAACAAGAAAATACCAAAATTACATCAAATTCAAGCCTATGAACTTTGAAACTTCTAAATTTCGCCAATGATGACGAAACTAACCAAAACACATCTGATTGACCTGAAATTTTGCACAGATATCCAAAATGACATTACGAACCTGATCCAACTTCCGGAATCCCATTCCGACCTCGATAGCATATTTTCTACTGCCGACCAGAAATCGCCAAAAATTAACTTTCGCCAAATCAAGCCTAATTCTACACCGGACATCAAAACTTCATTCCGAACACACTCCTATGTCCCAAATCACCTAAAAAGCTATATGAGCCATAAAATCCACATTCTGAGGCCGTTTACCAATAGGTCAACTCCCAGTTGACTTTTTTGACTACTAAGCTAATTTAAGAGACTAAGTGTCTCAATCCTCACCACGACCACTATGAACCCGAACCAACTGACCCAACACAACATAAATAGGCTAAGAAGCATGTGATAAAGCAGAAACGAGGGAAATGGTGCTAATCTCACGGAACAACTGGCCGGGTCGTTACAAACCCGTATCTGGCAAGCATGATACACGTATTCAGCTAATATAGACTCTCCAATAGGAATAGAAACTAGAAAAGGATCATTCAATAGCTCAGGATGTCTACTAAACCTCAAAGCAAAGTTCAAGGGCACATAAGAGTGAGTATATCCCTGATCAATCAACGCAAGTGCATCAAATGAACAAATAGAAAGAATACCTGTAACTACAACATTTGAGGCCTGGACATCCTGTCTAGTAAATGAAAAAACTCTCGCCTGACCTCTACGAACATTCCCTTGTCCTTGATTCACAGTAGCACGGTCTCCAGCACCTCGACCTCTATTTCTTGTACCTATAGTACCTGAAGTATTACAAGTAGTCTGAGTTGGTGCAACTGACTGAATAGAATCCTGGTTAAAATTCCTCGGAGGCTGAGGGAAATCCCTCAAGTGATGTCCCAATTGTCCGCACCGAAATCACTCTCCCGTTAGAACACGACATTGGCCCAGATGTGATCTACCACAAATCTTGCAGACTAGGGTAGTGGCAAATATCTACCCAGAATTACGATGTCTAGATGCTGACGGTTCCATAGTACCCTGTTTGTAATGTTGTCTATATGTGGTATGTGAAGACAAGTGTGTCCCTGTCTGAGAACCCTGTTGTTGTTGTCCCTGATTTCATGCTTTTCGATTTTCACTAAAACCGCCATTGAAAGAACGTCCTGTCTTGGCCTTCTTATGTAAATCACTAGCTGCACGCTCATCACGTCCCTTGTTATCATTTTTTCTAGCAAGGTCGACTGCATCGGAGTAGGATAAAGTCTTCATCTGTGGGGCTACTGCAATGTATAACCGACCAACCAATCCATCAACGAACCTCTGAACTTGAGCTTCTTCTCTAGGCACTAAGTATAGAGCATATCTAGCCAGCTTACAAAATATGGTGTTATATGTTGACACATCCATATCTAGAGTCTGAACGAATCTCTCAAAGTCTCTAGTATATTTTTGCCTCAGGCTGTCTGGAAGAAAATGATTCATAAATAACTTAGTGAACTCGTCCTATGTAAGTGGTGTTGCTCCTGCTGGCTTTCGTAGCAACATAGTTTCATACCATGTATTGTCCATATCCTCTAGTTTGTATGCTGCGAGGTCCAGGACTCCCTCACTAGAGCATCCTAGAGCACGTAATGCCTTGAGTGTATCATCCAAGAAACTTTGAGGATCTGCTGAATTATCAGAACCTCTGAATTTTGGTGATTTCAATTTCAGAAATTTTTGTAGGGATACTTCCTTATTTCCGAAAGTCTGAGCCTGTGCAGGTGCTTGTGTCTGTAAAGTAACCTGAGGAGCTGAATTTACACCCTGAGTAGGCACCAATGCCTCTAACATATTCAATAACCTTGCCACTACGTCTGCAGGTAAGGAAACAGTAGGTACAACAGTTGGCACTGGTGGTGGAGCATCCTGAACACCCTGCCCTTGAACTTCGTCTGGCATAGCAACTTGGGGTTGACCCATGTTCCCAATTTCAGGTTGAGGAGCAGCCGGTCTTCTAGTTTGATGAACTAAAACTTGACCGTAACCCCGGGTAGTACCATATCTAGCAGATGAGCGTGTGCCTGTCCTAGCCATCTGCGAAAGTAGTATTCCAAAGTCAATTTCAAGTTATCTCAACGCACGATCAAAGAATGAAAGAAGGGAAAACATTCCTAGATGTTCAGTAACCTCAAGATAATAAGTATGGGCGCTTACATACCCATGAACAAGACTCTACTAAATATTTCTCCATGCCTCGGGACTTAAGCCTAAGCTCTGATACCAACTTTTTCACGACCCAATTTAGGATCATCACTGGCAGCTAGGAGCAAGTGCCCCCAAGTAAGCCTCATCGATATTTTACAGAAAATCGGAAAGAGTTTCCCCTATTCTTGGACTATCCCAAAACTTTCACTGTCTCAAATCAGCAACCACACTTCCTAATAGCAAATCAAATGACAATTACTTTATTAATTAACCAAAATAAATATCTACCTTTATCAGTCCACCCACTAACAACTAGAAATACTACTTTATCTCCAAATTTGATAAGAATAAGTGATACTCAACATAAGTCTATAATAGCAAAGAATAGTCAAGACACTAAAAGAATGACCATGGGGCGACTCTAAGAGTTCAAAAAATGACCATAACAATTGATAAAATTTCCGCCCATGTGAACAAGTGCGAGGCTCACCAAGAACTATCAACTTGTGCGCTCTAATTAACGAAATTCTTGCTCGCGTCAACTGCTGTCTCTATAAAACACTTAACCACAACCGTTTTTATTGGGGACAAGTTAGAAAACATGCTAGTATCTCAAAAAGAAAATAACATAAAAATGCCCTTTTAGAAATAATAAATAATTTATAGTCTCATCATGATTTTATTGTAGTATAATACAATTAATAGTTTAGTAATAAGCTCAGTAACCACTGTATAATATCAATATTCACATTTGGGAGGTTTTAATGAACAAATCATGTAATCGGTAATATAATAGTAGTCCCTACTCAAGGGAATTCAATAACGATATGCTAGTTCTACTTTCCTACTAGCGAAGGCTATAACGGTAATCTATAGTTACAAGGTGCACCAGGTCTAACGAACCCGCCGTTAGCTATGGGATCCTTCAATAGCTACTCCCATTTATACTTGTCTCTGTAATCCATATATACTCGTAGAAAATATATTAAAACAATATAGGGCATTTCGGTTCTTACCAAATCACATAATTTCATTTCGATAACAGTAAAATTCAAGTAATGGTAAAACAGATCTAGTGACAACGGAAATATTAAAAACCACGGTAATCATCTCAAATAACTATTTCGGTATCTTATCGAGTAAAAGACTTGTCCCACATGCAACTCAAAATAATCGATAACATATTCATATAAAAAATCATGTGTAAATCATTCAAGTTATGAAAACACAAATTGCGGTAAGATTACTACTCACCATACTCATGCCGAAATACACAATGCTTCACCTCGAGCAATTCGTACAAATTCCTTCAATCAATCTATAATTACACCCTTGTTCTACTACCAGGGCAACATTTCATCTCTTCTAATTTCTCCTAGATTTAGACTCCTCTAAGTTCATTCAGGATGTACTTAGATTTCTTTAACTTACAGAAACCATCAACTCTCTTGTTTTGATTGGCTTTATCATACAACCTTACCTATTCTTGTCACCATCTCACTCACCTTTTCTTATCCTTACTCCTATCTACCTAAAACCTTGTCGTCCTATCTACCTTAAACCTTGTTTTACTATCTACCTACTTTATCTTGCAACCTACACATATCTATTTATATTACTCGCAACCTTCCTTTAACTTGCTAGCACCATAGATTTCATTTCGTGCCTTCTCAAACATTCATTAAATGTAAGCAATTACTTTTTCTGATCGTTCTGCCACTTGTTGCATGATTACTTGTCTTATCTTATTGCTCATAAATACTTGAATTTCCTATAACTCATATGATCTCAAATATCACTTTTGGTTTTTCTTTTTCTTCCCGTTCATTAGCCACGATAGGTGCCGCTTTCTTATGGAGTGCATACATTATTGTAGTGAGACTGTTGTTACAAGCTTATTTTTTCTTCAGGTCGATATGCTTTGGTTGAAGCCTTCTTCCTTATATCCACAACTAGTCTTTCATTATAGTTCTTAGGAGAGACCCTCTGACTCTTGTAAAGCCGCGGGCTTATTACATCATACACCCGACTAAATTTTTGATGTTCTTGCTCGCCTATAATTATCCCTAGTTACTGACCTTCGCGCCTTTGTGCTTGTAGGGTTGCCTCCGAACAGAAATTTAAAATTCCTCCCTAGTGGAACCCTTATATTTTTTTTGTCACACTTACACGGTACCTTTAAATATCCCAACTCCTATATAAATATTTCTTAAGGATTACGACGTCATATATGCAAGACTGAATTCACTATGTTGGGGTTCACTATGTTTATCTTGCACAATCTGCTGATTTGTCTGTATCCTCTTGTCTAGCCATAACTAGGTTTTTCCTGAATCAATTACTAACTACTTGTTGGTCCATTCTCATATCTATATTCTGCGTAATCTCTCTTGGGTTATGTCTGTTGTCTTAACCTACCCCTCGCACTGGCTCCTTATGTATCAAATGTTCATTTGCACTTATTTATCAATAACATCTAGTGCCGGAAATCTTAATGCTACTCCCTGGTGTCGTGCTTGCATAATGTTCTGGAGTCGTATCATATATGTAGGATCTGAATAAATACAATCTCATTCCTTTCGCCTTTCTGCCACATTCTTCCTTTATTATTCCATAGTTACCTAAACCAATAACTCCGACTTAATACCATATCACATCATCTTCCCCCCTTTAGGAGAGTACTAAGATTTAGTTCTACGACGATCTACCTATAGATGTTTTACCTCTTCATCTTTGGCGTCTTTTCACATCATCAATGACCCTTACTCGCCTTACGGTAACCCTTCTGTACCAGGGATAGCTGAATTTCTTACGCATGAAGGTGACACCTAGTGTAACTGCCACACTTTGTCCCTTACGTTTAAATCTGCTCAGAGTGCTTCCTTTAGGGAAGTTTCTTCCTAAATGACCTTTAAAGGTTATTCGTTTGTTGTCCATTCTATTTTTGTTGGAACACGATCTCTGATGTTATCACGATGTCGACTATTACCAAATCCTTCGATCTCTAATTCATGTTCGATTTTTTTATCTTGTTTACTATTCCATACTAAATTCTATTAGTATGTGGGTCTAACATTTCCTTCCGGTAATCACGTTGGACTCACCAACTCATTTCTCGAAATAAGGATATGACTTTAGGGCTTATACTTTTATTGTCTCAATGCATGTCTCCTCTTGTCTTTTCCTTCACTTGACTATAGACTCTATCATCCTGTCGTATTTTGATTTACTGTTATCATCCATTTATTACATCTTACTATAATGTTTCATTAACTCTCTTCTTATTGTCCTGCAAATATTTCTGTCTATCACCTTATTCTGAAGACTTCAACAAAACGTTCTTTAACTTTTAGCTCTCCGTGCTTCATCTCACTAGTTCTTCGAGACGCCTAACATTCTTTTTTTTTTCTAGGGGCAGGAGTTATACTAAGGTAAATATTTATCCCTTCTAGGATTCCACTGCCTATTTTCTGAAATTTCTGAACATTCTGGTATTAATATCTGATTGTTCTATTATAGAGTGCACTATCTGGATGTCTTGCAAGGAGATCTATTACCACGTTTGCACTATCCTTTGGAAATGTTAGCTAATGATAATAATCACCCACCATTTTGGGTTACTCTAACCCAGATGGATCCTGATGTCCCATTCTTCTCTTAAGCTATATCTGTTAGCTCCCATAGGGAAGAACTGAGATGGGTGTGGCCAATCGTATATATCTCAGTTACTATTGAAAGTTACTCAAAATAATTATATTTCTCTACATGAATTATAAATACTTATAATCTTTATTAGCTAGGTACCTCGTACCCTTCTTTATCTTGCTTCTTTACTTGCTGAAACTTGTATCTACCTTCTGATTCTTTTATTTCTTTTTACCATATGGGTGGAAAGATATTCTTTCCTTTGAGCTCCTTATGAAGAAACTTACACATCTTAGTACACACATGATCTGCTGAAGACCTCATAATTACTCATCAAAAGCATGATGCTAAATTGAGTTCCTCTGACTCAACTCTTACACAACCACATTCAATCTCTTACCAACTATCTTTCTAGATGTAGGCATCATTGTATTATGAGTAATAGAATTTAGGAGTTTGATTTCTTACAACTGAGCCCTACCATACGATCTAGAGTAAGAAGAAAGAGTGATAGTCCTAAATGTCTTGTAGCCTCCTCCCTATAAGTGTGGTGCACAACAAACCCATAAACAAGACTCTACTTAACACGACTAGTAGACTCCCTAGGACAGAATTGCTCTGATACCACTTCTTTCACGACCCAAATCGGAGGATTGCGATGGGCACCCGGTACTTTACTCAACCGAGTACCAACATGACATATCTTTCATATTGTACTATCATGGGTAAATGTACCAAAAAGGTCATCATGACATAACCGAAATAAAACATAAGGGAATGTTAGACATAGGATGGCCTAACATGACATAGAAACTTATACATGTGACATACGGTCCTATAAGGATGACATGATCATTTGTAAACTCAAAACATAGGCCGACAAGGCCATACAAGTATCCATATACCTGACATCTGTCTATAACCTCTATGAGTACATAAACATCATAAAGGTTGGGACAGGACCCTGCCATACCAGTTAATACATGTCCCAATCATACTGACAAAATAGGCAACTCCGGAGCAAGTAGAGTTCAACAACACCTTCCGCTGAACTAATAGCCTACTAGGAGGACTGTCAACCTGTCTATCAGTACCCGCGGGCATGAAATGCAACATCCTCAGGAAAAGGGACGTCAGTACAAATAAAGTACTGGGTATGTAAGGTAGAAAAATATAAATAAGAACACTAATGTAAAGAGAGATATATGAGTTACAACCTGTAGCATCTCAGTGCCTCTGAGAGATAGTAACATGAAATGCGTGATACATATATATATATATACATAATCTTTTAAAAACATACACCTCTATGGGCATCATCATTCATATCATACCTGACCTCAAAGAGGACTCGGTAAAAACGTACCCGGCCATCATAAGGCTCGGTAGAATCGTACTTGGCCACGTGGAGCTTGATAAACTTAACTGATTAGTGGTTGCACAATAGGTGCCATACCCAGCCAAATATAGTGCGGCTCAGTAGAGTAAAATAGATACTATATATAATGCATGCTAGACTCATGAAATCACGTTCGAATTCTTTCATAGTGACTTAAGGTCATTGTGCCTTCGATTAACATTATGGACATCCATACCCTCAATATGAAACTCAGTAGGATTCAAGGATCATACAAACTTTCTTAGAACAACCTTATAAGGAAATAACAACATGGACAACCTTAGTTTCTAGGAGTAGATCCATTATAAACTAGCATATCGTTTATGTTCATTTCACTTTAGATCATACCAAAATAAAGAAGTAAGTTCCTTAACATACCTTAACCACATTAAGTCCTTAATACCTTCCAAGAAACTCTTCAAACAAATCAACTCAATCTATCATAGCATAAGGAGATTCAAAATCAGTGTTGAGCAATGGCTAAGTCTGTAACTTAAGCTAGTAGCTCGTTTACGTAAGTTCGGGAAGCAGATCCCCCTTAACAAGGGCCTCCTCCAATACCATATACCAACAAAAAAATCCAGAGAAATCCAGCAACATATAAATATCAATAACAAGACACCATATAACAACAACAAGTCACAACTACTTTCACGACAAGTGACAAGCTCTGATTGGAATCCGTATAATCCATATCACCGCTTATAGACTTCTTACATTAACTTAACAGAATAATTAACATTATAATGAAGTAATTCATCAATGATTCCATCCTTATACCATATATTTATAATAAAGGAAAAAATCCACAACTCCAACTATCTTCGATTAGCAACTTTATTCACTAGTTCATGTCTAGTCCAACCATTTAACTAAAAAAACATCAGGATAACCTTAAGCACATGAAAGAACCCAATAAAAATACCTATTATAGTAACTTCAAGTCAAGATCAAAGTTTTATTTAGCATACAACATCCCTCAATGACAATACAACACCATAGAAGTGACTTAAGCTAGTCCAAGTAGTATCCTGTACTTTATCATCCTAACAACTTAACCAACATATAAGAAAGCTTAGGAAAAACTAGTATGCTCTTACACTCATCTTATAAATTATCAAAAACTTTAAATTTCATCCAAACACAGCCCACAACTATCCCCAATGACAACACAATCTCAAACAGGTGTTATTCTTCACTAGAACTAACTTTTGATGTTGAAATATGGTGTAATCTAGTTGCAAGACTTGAAATAACCTAGGGTTAATGTGAAAACATTGGAAGAATATTTTTCAGAACATAAACCACTTAAAACAACATCACACACGAGCTGGAACCACCCAAAAATCAACAACAACAAGAAGAACAAGAAACTTACTAGCGCGACGGGATTTCCGACACATGATTAGTGTTGTTTACCCATTATTTGGGTATTAGATCATGAGAGAACATTGAGAGAGTGTTTTTAGGTGTATAGGGTCTGAAGATACTGATAATGAACGAGTTAAAACGGGGTTGAGGTGTCTTATATATATATCAAGATATCTAAACCGCCTATGTAGGTCCCATAGAGCTGCTTGGCACAGTCTCGCTAAAATGTGAATATCTCTCTACTCCGATGTCATATAGATGAATGGTTTAATGAGTTGGAAACTATAATAATACATATTCAATTTTATAGTTATATCATCCAATAATTCCATGTATATTGAGTGAAAAGCTCAGTTACATTTGACCTAATATTCAACACATTATGAATGTAACTTGTGAAGACCTTTGCCAACTTTTGTTCCACAACTTGCTTGACTTCAAATCATAGCATACGACTATCATATGACAAAAATAAATCATAGCATAACTTCCTTATCATGATAATAACCATAGTGTCACCCTAAAGTACATGTTATAACATTCCAAACTTGTTGCTTTCGACGAAACTTATTTTCTTCAATTGGTTTAGTTTCTAAGATTTCCAGCCCTCTTGGTACTCGTTATTCATGATCTTAAATTTTGTAACCTCTAAGGTAACATGATTAACTTAATTTATATTCTTCCAAATATAATCTTATTTCTAAGCTTACATCAATTGACTTACGACGTACTCTTACGTATGAAGACATGGGGTGTAACAGGGCTGGTGTCGTTCATCGTAACATTTTCGGGTTGTTTGACACTACTACGGTGGTCGTTTTGTGTATGAAGAGATTGGGGTGTGTTGGGATGTTTTTTTGTATTTTGTGGTGTATATAAGGTTGGAAAATAATGTATATATGTTGATATTATTGTGTTGTTTTGTTATTGGCGTTATCATGGATTTGGAGGAAGTAAGTATTATAGAAGAGATGCGGCCCGTTTTAACACAAAATAAGCTTGTCGTTCGTTGTGGGATAGTTGTACCCTTCGTAACTTAATGATAATATTATTAGAATCGTTGTAGATTAAGGTGCGAAGAGGCGAGTTCAACTTGGAGACTAGAAATATTGTGATAAGGTATGTTAAGGCTAAACCTTTCTTCATTTTGGCATGATACTGTAACTACATGAGTTTGACGAGGCGTAAAGAGAAGTTCGCATTCCTGAACTTATGTACAATATCCTAGTCTCATAAGTTACAGTATTCTCCCTTATCAGGACTTTATATTCAGTTAAGTATTGTCTTCTTCCAATAAAGGGAGTAGAGGGTTTCCCTCTATATATACAATATTACAGTGTTTTCACCACCATCGAGCTATAACCGATAGGTTGGCCCCTATTGAGCTACCTCTAATCGGATGGTAAGTTATATACCGAGCCTAATGTGGTCGAGCGCCTATGAGAGAGCCCATAATAGCCGAGATGCCTAGCCTAGTATGGTCGAGCGCCTGTGAGCAAGCTTACTATGGCCGAGCAGTTACACGTACCATGCCTTATAAGACCAGACATTTATTTTATGTACTATATTAAGAGAGTTGAGTTAGTATCAGTAGGTAAGTGTATCTCCAGATCATTTTTGACTCCCAGTTACTTTCAGTTATTATATTATCGGTTCAGTTTCAACTTTTAGTTATTTTATTACCTTACATACTTGCTACATTATTTCGTACTGATGTCCTTTTTTCTCAGGACGATGCATTTCATGCGAGCAGGTTCAGATAGACAAGCGGATAGACCTCCTCAGTAGGTGTTGCCCGAGTTCAGCTTGATCAGTAAGCTCCACGTCCTTCAGAGGTCCCGGGTCTAGGGTTTTGTGTACATATTGTGTATATATATTATGGGTAGGTCGGGGCCCTGTTCCGATCACACTACATCCATCAGTAGAGGCTTGTAGTCATATCATGTCAGTTAGTGTAGTATGTTGGGATTGTAGGCCTTGTATGTATTTTTTGTTGGTTTTTCAGTTGTAGTAGTTATGACAGCCTTGTCGGCCCAGCTTTATATTGATGTTTAGTCAAAGCTAGTTTCTGTTCAGTTTTATATTTTGTTTCAAAATTTTCTTGCAATGTGGCCCCATGGACAAAGTAAGACATTGTATGTTCAGAGTCCCTTAGTCGCAAGTTGGTATGCTAGGTTAAGTGAGGCACCGGGTGCTGGTCTCGCCCCCATGTTTGGAGTGTGTCAAAAACTCCAAACCTTAGTGCGTCAGAGATGACAGGAGCTTCGAATGAGCCCCCAACAATTCTCGCACTAGGGAATTAGATATAGAAGATTCTGGTGTCCTTGGCTTTTAGCCAACCAAGAGCTAAAGTTTCATAATAGTACATAACGAGCGAGAGTGAGAAATAAGTAGTGATTAAGGTATGTTCGGGGAAACGTGAAAGGGGGTTTGTATAGTAGCAAAATTGAATGAACAAAAAAGGAAACACAATTATTCAAACACAGATGAGGAAAGAAATCATGCAAAATCTATTTAGAATTTATTAAGAAGAAAAATCAGGCAAGCCCTAGTTCAAAATGGAGAATAAAAAATAGTCAAAGATCTCACTTAATAGGATCCATA
Source organism: Nicotiana paniculata (assembly GCA_005239505.1). Classification (NCBI taxonomy): domain Eukaryota; kingdom Viridiplantae; phylum Streptophyta; class Magnoliopsida; order Solanales; family Solanaceae; genus Nicotiana; species Nicotiana paniculata. The sequence goes on along the minus strand of ML344783.1, from coordinate 1,610 downwards.
TAACCTGGTAGTGAATATATCAAGTCAAGAACATGAAGATAATACAGAATCGAAGTCGAACGAACACCCACTTATTTAACTTCCATAAATAATTGAGTACCAAACATGGTAACATTGAGGAGATGGTAAGAATATCCGCGTGCGCAAAAAAGAAAAGGTAGCATGGAAGATTTTCCATGTGATATCAGATTAGGACTTGGATTTAAGTGAGGCGGCTAGGGTTTCTCTCGGAGAGAAGGAGATGATGAGAGGCTTTTAGGGCGGCGGTCTCAGAGAAATGGGTAGAATTTTAGGGTTGTGGTTAATTTAAAAGGGCTAGGTGAGCGAGGGTCGTTGATCTTGAGTGCTCAACAGCCAGGATGAAAAGATAAGTGGGGCGGATTCTTTAGTAGGTCGCAACTGGGTTAAGTCGATGGGGTCATTTGGTTTGGGCTGTTAACTGGTAAAATGAGATGGGCTAAGTGTTTGGGCCTGATTTTTGTTCGAAATTAGCCCTATATTGGGCGATAATTAAAATACTCAAACTTCCTAAAAAAATAAATTATAAAAATGACTAATTAATAATATAAATATTATTTGAGACACTATAGACTTAAGAAAAATAACACAGAATTATGAAAATATAAAAATACTTGACCTAAATAATACAATAAACACAATTATTTGTAGAATATAGGCTATTTTTGTAACTAGTATAGATAAAATAAAAAATTCATGTTATTATGTAAAAATGAGATAAAATGTTATAAAATACACGTAGGTATAAAATGGTAAGTTTGGATGATTAAATCACCCTAAAATTATTTTGAAAGGATAATTGACAAATTAAATGCAAGAAATCAATTTTAAAGCCTTTAAAAATTATAGAAAATACTTATATAACACGTGCAAAATCATATTTTGAAAGTATATATAATAATTTATAAAATATGATGGCAAAATTGGGTATCGACAACTGCCACTCTTTACCCCGGAATGATGAAACAATGGTCGGTTAAAGAAAATGATGACCAATTTTTTCTGAATGAGCAAGGATGAGATGTTTTTGAAAAAAATGGGGCCGAATACTGGTTCCCGAGTTACCTACATATCCCTAGTATTACAGGAATCAAGTCGTGTGTAGTTCTGGATCCAATGGCGAACGTAACCGATGGAGTTGTTATAACAATGATCGTACATTTCGAAGAAAGATCTTCTCCTGTTGTAGAACGGTCACTTACCCAGTTACCTCCAAAACTTAAAACACGATGCACATGAATATATAAAGTTATTGCTGAAATTTAAACATGATGCAATTACCTTTCGGACCATGAGTGTTGTCTTTCGGACGATAAAGATGATGTCCTTAGACCATGACGTGCTGGGGAATTAAGCATATGATAAGGGATTCGTAGGCCATTAAATGGTTTCCTTGGGCCATGAGGAAGGTGCCTATGGACGATGATGACTTTCAATAATGATATGAAATTTTGAGAGATTCTCCAGCCAAGACATGATGTCTTCAGCTATGAGGATAATGCCTTCCGACAATGACGCCTTTGGAGAAGTGATCAAGCTCAACTATGTCTTATAGAAAGACTAAACGGGCGCTGCAAATATAATCTGGGGTA
>ML344779.1:0-54794 GCA_005239505.1 Nicotiana paniculata | reverse complement strand
GAGTGCGAGTCTGCGAGACACGATTATGCTTGTGTTACATGTAACATGAGAAAAGATTATTTTACTTCAAACTTGCATCTCTCTGCACTCTGTAGCAATTATATATTTTACAGATATATAATTAACAAAATAATGATTTTGTTTCGTACTTTTTGCCCTCTTTTTTTTACATATTTGTTATCTGCAATCTATTTTTGGTGTTGTCTTTATATATTTTCAACCCGAAAAGCTACAGATTTGAATAGACAAAAGCTTTATAACATAGATTTGGTTTAAACCGAAACCGAACCGAAACTGTACCGAACCAAAATAAGAAATACCGAACCGTACCAAAATATTTTGGTACGGTATTTGGTATACACAATTGATAAACCGAATACCCCGAACCGAAATTCTTAAATACCGAACCGAAGTACCGAATGCCCACCCCTACCTACAGCAAGCTCCTGCATAAGCTTCTTGTAAACTGTTATTGTATCAACTATAGATAATATTCTACATGAGCAATATTTATTCACAACGGAGTGCCGAAATAATAAGCTTCTTCAGGAGGCTTATTTTCAATATAGTACTAAATAGATAAACATACATACGACGGAGTCCTATATGGATAAGCTTCTTCAGGAAGCTTATTTACAACAGAATACTAAATGGATATCCGTAACATAATATATTTATAATACTCCCCCTTGAATTTTCATTAAAAGATAATGTGCCTCATTAAAACCTTACTAGGAAAAATTCCGTAGGAAAAAATTCTAGTGAAGGAAAAAGAATACACATATCTAGTAATTCGCATTGCTAGCTACCTCATTAAAAGCCCTATAAGTAAAACCCTGTGGGGAAAATCTTAGTAAGAAAAAAAGAGTGCAACGCGTATTTTACTCCCCATGAAGAAAACCTTATGTTAAATATTTGAGTCTCCGCATTCCAATCGTGTATACCATTTTCTCAAAAGTTGAAGTTGGAAAGGATTTAGTGAATAAATCTAGTGGATTGTCACTTGAACGGATTTGCAGCATATCGAGATTACCATTCTTCTTGAGATCATGTGTGAAGAATAACTTTGTTGATATTTGTTTCGTTCTATCTCCTTTTATGAATCCTCCCTTGAATTGGGCTATGTATGCCGCATTGTCTTCATATAATATTGTATGTCTTTTATCACATTCCAATCCACATATTTCTCGAATAAAATGAATCAATGATCTCAACCATATGTATTCCTACTTTGTGATGACCCAAAAGGTCATCCCGTATATTCTAGCTAATTCTGTGTTCCGGGGTCGTGAAAACCTCCTTCTATCTCAACTCGATTTGCTTGCGCAGCCCGAGCATGTAGCCGGGAAGACTTTATGTGAAAAAATTGATAAAAATGATAATTTTGTATTAGAAATTTGAATAAAGTTGACTTCAGTTAACGTTTTTGGTAAAAGAACTCAGACCCATGATTTGACGGTCCTGGAGGGTCCGTAGGAAAGTATGGGATTTGGGCGTATGCCTAGAATCGAATTCCGAGGTCCCAAGTCCGAGAAATAAATTTTTAAAGAAAATTATTTTCTGAAAAAATATAAAAGCTTTTGAAAATGAAATTTGAGGTGAAACCTATGATATCGAGCCCGTGTCATGGTTCCGGAGCCCGGTACAGGATCGCTATGATTTATATGTGTTATCTGTAAAATTTGGTAAGAAACGGACTTAGTTTGACGTGATTCGAACCTTAAATGCAAAACTTAATGTTTATAGTAATTTTGAGGAATTTCATGGATTTTTAGTTTAATTCATCATTTTAGTGTTGTTTTATGTGGTTAAACCTCGAGCGAGTCCGTGTTAGGTTATATGACTTGTGTGTGTGGTTGGATGGGGTCCCGGGAGCCTCGGGTATGTTTTGGATGCCCATCAGATAATATTAGAACTTGGAAGAACAGCTGAACCATTGCTGGTTCTGGTGTCTCGCACCTGCGATGGATCTTCCGCAGGTGCGAACGCGCAGGTGCGGCGAGGAGCTCGCAGGTGCGGATTTGGCTAAATACCCAGTCCTCGCAGGTGCAGTTTGTTTTCCGCAGGTGCGGCTAATTGACCGCAGGTGCGACCCCAGGCCTTTTAGTCGGTTCGCACCTGCGATGGTATTTTCGCAGGTGCGGGACCACATGTGCGGTCCTAGGGGCGCAGGTGCGGATATTGCTGGGAAATTATATCAGATTCGAGGGCTTAAGCCTATTTTAACCATTTCGAATTTTGGAGCTCGGGAAGGACGATTTTTGAAGACCTTTGCACCTGGGTAACTTGGGTAAGTGATTTCTAACCTACTTAGATCAATTTTCATGATTCCTAACTTAAATCTGGTCCTTAGAATTCGAATTTGGGTGGAAGATTTGAGAAAAATTTGATAAACTTCATAGACCAAATTATTGAGTTTTGATTGGGTTTTTAACCTCCGATTTGAGAGATTTTCATATGTTTAGAGTCGTAAGTGAATGTGTGTCCGGAAAATATAATTTTTACTCGATTCCGAGACGTGGGCCCGGGGAACTTTTTGGGAGAATTTCCTAATTTCGCGTATTAGCTTCGAACTTATTAGTTATTTTGTTTCTTTGAGATGATATTTACACTATGCAATCGAATTGTCTAGATTTGGGCCACCCGGAGTTGGATAATCATCGAAAGAGCGTGGTTTTGAGTTGATTAGCACAGTCAAGGTAAGTATCTTGCCTAACCTTGCGTGGGGGAACTACCCCTTAGGATTGAGTCTTCTATGTTGATTGTAGTCCGTGTACGCAAGGTGACGAGTGCGTACTCGAACTTATTTGCAAATATNCCTATAATTGTCTAACAAGTAATTGGAATATCTATACGTTGGTGTCAAGCATGCCCGTGAGTCGTACATTGTGATTTAAATGATTTTCCCTTAAGTACTACTTAGGTTTAATTGATGACCGCCCATGTTGATGGTATTTCTGGGATGCTGCCTATTTACTGAGCAATTGTTCAAGCTGAGTTTATTTGGTGAAGCTAATTGTCTAGGTGAGATTGGTTATAGCTGATTCCCTTGCCGGGATGATTTGGTTTCTTGGTTGCGAACTTGAATACATAGAATCGTTGCTATATTTGTCTTGTTTTCCCCTCGTTATGTTGTTTTCTCTTTGTGCTTGGCATTCCTTTTAGTGGCTACTTCTTATGAGTGAGTTTTTACCATTTTTGTGATTTAAGTCTTTGTATTGATTTGCTCATCGCACTTTGCATTCAGTCTTGTTTGATTTTGCGCCGGTTGTGGCAATATATGTTGTTTCTATTGCATTCTGGTTGTTTTACTCAGTGGCTGCATTGCATATTTAAATTGGGACTGCGGACCGAGATTCGACAGCTTTCCCCCTGTACTGCACTGCATATTTAAATTGGGACTACGGACAGAGATCCGGGAGCTTTCCCCCTGTACCGCACTGCATATTTAAATTGGGACTACGGACAGAGATCCGGGAGCTTTCCCCCTGTACCGCACTGCATATTTAAATTGGGACTACGGATAGAGATCCGGGAGCTTTCCCCCTGTACTGTATCGCATATTTAAATTGGGACTACGGACAGAGATCCAGGAGCTTTCCCCCTATACTGCATCGCATATTTAAATTGGGACTACGGACGAGATTCCGGGAGCTTTCCCCCTGTACTGCATTACATGACAAATTCTGAGTTGCGGACTGAGTTCCGGTGGTTTTATCATTGAGAAGATTTGGATCGAAGAATATATATATGTATATTGAAAAGTATAGATGAAAAGCAATTATCTCCAGGAAAGTTATGTCTGAAGGACTTCTATTTCGAAAGTATTTTTGAAAAGTATTTGTCTTGCAGAAAAATGATATTTGAAAGAGCAGTATTTGGGAAAGTATATTTTGAACATCACGTATTTTGATGATATTTGAAAGAGCAATATTTGGGAAAGTATATTTGAACACCACGTATTTGAAGAGACTATGTTTTAAAGATTTCTCTTTATAAAAATATATAAATATACATTCAAAGAAAGTATGTTTCAAAGAAGAAATTTCTCTATTCCGAAATAATTATATCTTTAAGTTTTCAAAATAAACTCACGATTTAAAGGTTTTCACTCGAAGGTTTGACCAGTTTTATTGAGTTTATTGACTAAGGCCTGACGTGAATAAATTGATGCAGTGCTGAGTTGCTAGTGCTTTTATTGGGTTGTGATTCCCGCCATTTGGATTGCATTCTTTCCATTCTCTTTGCGTATTACTATTATGTTGTCCGTTGATCGTAATTATTGAATTCTCTTCTGTATTATTCGATTGTATCATTAATTATATTGAAAAATCTTTAGATAGTATTATGTTTCGGTCATTTATACATTTATGCATTTTTACTTATTAGACCGGCGGTGTCTTGACTAGTCCTCGTCTCTACTTCACCGAGGTTAGTCTTGATACTTACTGGGCACTGCTGTGGTATGCTCATACTACACTTCTGCACATTTTTGTGTAAAGATCCAGGTTATTGTTGTTAGTAGCTGCGCAGATCATTGCTGAGGAGACTCAAGGTAACCTGCTGCTGCGTTTGCAGGCTTCGGAGTCACCTTCCTGTTTTATTTCTATTCAACTGTACTTACCTATTCCTAGACAGTTGTATTTAGATTTTATAGAAAGATTTCGTAGATCTTATGACTTGTATTTACCGGGTTTTGGGAAATTGTAAACTCTATCAAGATGTCTATATCGAGACTGTTATAATTCCTTTATTATTGTTGTTGTTCAGTGGAAATGTTAGGCTTACCTAGTCCCTAAGACTAGGTGCCATCGCGATACCCAACGGAGGGAAATTTGGGTCGTGACAAGTTGGTATCAGAGCTCTAGGTTCATAGGTGCTACGAGTCATAAGCGAGTTTGGTAGAGTCTTGCGGATCAGTACGGAGACGTCTGTACTTATCTTCGAGAGGCTACGGAACTATTAGGACAATTTCAATTCCTTCATTCCTATCGTGCGAGTTCATTGATCTTGAAGTTTGAAATTATCGTTTCATTCTCTCATCGATGGTGAGGACACGAGCGACGGTTCCTGATGATGTTACCCCGAAGAAAATGTCGCAAGGGTCAGAGACATGGGCCAACAAGGAGCACATGCCGCAGTTAAGATGCCTACCAGAGCAGCCGTTGGGGAGTCGCTAGTAGTCCTAGTTAGGGGATAGGTACTGGAGGTGCCTGTTGCTACCCCGGACTTTAGAAGACCTGAGCTCAGTTTTGAGTACAATTGGTACATCGACTTAGGCAGGGTTGATTTTAGTGCATCAGTTGCTTCACAGATAACGGGAGGAGTTCAGACTCCCACCGTTTATACTCTAGAGCAGTGAGATCATATTGGTCAGGTTCCAGTTGTCATGGCATCACGGAATGTGGTTTCAGTTAAGCCCGTGGTTAGGACAACAACATCGGAGGAAGAGCACCTTGGGATTTAGAGGTACTGGAAGTACCACCCTTCTATCTTTCAGTGGATTGGCGGTGGATAATGCTCAGGGTTTTCTGGAGGAGTGTCACTATATTCTTCATACTTCGGGTATTGTGGAGACGAGCAGGATTAATTTTGTCACGTCTCAGGTCCAGAGTAGTGGGTTTATCAGCGGTGGTGGCATATGAGTTGGGGTAATCTGGCCAAGTTAGCTTCACTAGCATGGATTAAGTTTTCGGAGATATTTTGAGGGAGGTTGCACCTCAGTTCCTTGAAATGTTCCGCGCGCGGAGTTTGAGCAGTTGCGTCAGGTCACCATGTCACCATTGGAGTACGCCGTCAGATTCAATGAGTCGGCCAGTTATGTACCTCAGTCGGCTGCTTCAGTTAGGAGGCAAGTCCATAGATTCATTTAGGGAGTCAGGCATGATATTCGGTTCAGCAGGACTCGAGAGTTAGAGTCGGATGCCTCATTTCAGCAGGTAGTAGGGATCGCTCACCGGTTAGAGAGCTTGTGGGACCGGGAGCAAGAGGACATACGAGATCGGGAGTGAGGGTTCAGGGAGGCAAGGAGGCCTCGTAGATCGGAGAAATCCACTAGCCTTTTATATGGAAGCAGGGTACCCCCCACAATAGAGGTTTTGTGGGCCAGCCAGTTCAGTTTGCATTACCAGCTTCGCATGGGAGCGTTTCAGGTACTCATGGGTCTCAGAGGACCTGTATTGTATGTTTTCCACAGCCACATCGGCAGAGAGATATTTTTCAGTGTGGAGATGTTATCCACAGGGTGAGAGATTGTTCCAAGATTCGGGTAGGAGTGTTAAGGCAGGGTGTTCAGGTGGGTAGAGGGCACCCAAGAGGGGGAGGCCCGACTCGTTGATGTGTTGCACATATTAGGCTAGAGGCCGTCGTGCCAGATATCATCACCCAGGTATGGCTTGATGTGCTAAAGTGGGGTACCATTGTATTTCACTATAGTCCTGTTGGTCAGGACGAGTTTCCATTATTTGTTGTTTCATTTATGAGTGAGTTTAATGTTTTGCACTCTATTTTTGTGCTTGCTCCTGTTGGGAGATTCTATGAGTAGTAGCCCGTGTCTATCATTGTTTTATTCATCCTTTCTAGTGGTGAAACTAGAAGTGAGTCCATGTCGTCCTTCGTGGTAAGCTTTATGTGATTATCCTAAGTATTTTGTTTACAAGCTGTGATTTGATACTCCATTGAGATGTGAGTCAAGTGAGTGTTATGATTTTGTTAGCCGAGATGAAATAGCGGTAGATCTCTATTGGTATGATATATATTCGACATGTGACATAGAGTTGAGGGTGAGACCCTCGTGATTCTTTGTGATTTGATATGTTTGGACCGGGCTGAGTACCGCGGTGGAATTTTTATCAGGATGGAATCCTTGTGATTTGTTCATATGATTTTCTTCTTCCTTGTTATATTGCTTTTGGTAAGTCAGTATTGATAGAGAGATATTCATATGGGCTTGTTTGATAGTACCTTTATATGCTTCTATTTTCATACTCAGTCATTTCGTTATGTGCTTCGTTAGTTTAGCTTGCGGGATGTGTGCCCGGTGGTGTTAGCTGTGAATCGGTGATTCGGGTGTCTAATGATGAGGTCTTCGTGTTTATTGCATCATTATCGGTATTATGGGATTTGGAAACAGAGTTCTTCCATATGTGGGACAAATTGCCAATGTTGAGTTGATTTCGGGCAGTTATTATGATCAAAAGTGCTATTGAGCCTATGTGGGATGTGCTATGTTGTGTGGTCGTGCTTTATGGGCGTAGACCAGAGTTGGTGCAGCTTGTTGAGGCTAATGCCGGATATGGATTTAGAATCGGGTCTTTTGGAAATGAGTAGAAAGTGAGGAATTGAGGTATGAGGCTTATCGATGATGATGAGAAGGCTATATGGCAGTTGTGATGGTGTCATCAGGCTTATGTAGGTTGGGGTGACGTGGGATCACCCGCGGATGTGTGTTGGAAGTGCGCAATCAGTAATTGGATGAGTTCAAAGTGAATCTTAGCACATTCGAGGACGAACGTTTGTTTAAGAGGAGGAGATTGTGATGACCCAAAAGGTCATCCCGTATATTCTAGCTAATTCTGTGTTCCGAGGTCGTGAAAACCTTCTTCTCTCTTACCTCGATTTGCATGCACAGCCCGGGCGTGGGTGTAGCCGGGAAGCCTTTATGTGAAAAAACTGATAAAAATGATAATTTTATATTAGAAATTTGAATAAAGTTGACTTCAGTTAACATTTTTGGCAAACGGACCCGGACCCGTGATTTGACGGTCCTAGAGGGTCTGTAGGAAAATATGGGACTTGGGCGTATGCCCGGAATCGAATTCCGAGGTCCCAAGTCCGAGAAATGAATTTTTAAAGAAAATTGCTTTTTGAACAATATAAAGGTTTTAGAAAATGAAATTTGAGGTGAAACCTGTGATATCGGGCCCGTGTCATGGTTCTAGAGCCCGGTACAGGTTCAATATGATTTATATGTGTTATCTGTGAAATATGGTAAGAAACGGACTTAGTTTGACGTGATTCGGACCTTAAATGCAAAACTTAATGTTTATAGAAGTTTTGAGGAATTTCATGCATTTTTAGTTTAATTCATCGTTTTAGTGTTGTTTTATGTAGTTTAAAACCTCGAGTGAGTCCGTGTTAGGTTATATGACTTGTGTGTGTGGGTTTGACGGGGTCCCGGGAGCCTCCAGTATGTTTCAGATGCCCATCGGATGATATTAGAACTTGAAAGAACAGCTAAACCATTGCTGGTTCTGGTGTCTCGCACCTGCGATGGATCTTCCGCAGGTGCAACGAGGAGCTCGCAGGTGCGGATTTGACCAAATACCCAGTCCTCTCAGGTGCGGTTTGTTTTCCGCAGATGCGGAGCCGCAGGTGCGGCCAATTGACCGCAGGTGCGGCCCCAGACCTTTTAGTGGGTTTTCGCACCTACGATGGTATTTCTGCAGGTGCGGTCCCAGGGGCGCAGGTGCGGATATTGCTGGGCAATTATATCAGATTCGAGGGCTNTATAATCTCGCCCTATAATTGTCTAACAAGTAATTGGAATATCTATACGTTGGTGTCAAGCATGCCCGTGAGTCGTACATTGTGATTTAAATGATTTTCCCTTAAGTACTACTTAGGTTTAATTGATGACCGCCCATGTTGATGGTATTTCTGGGATGCTGCCTATTTACTGAGCATTTGTTCAAGCTGAGTTTATTCGGTGAAGCTAATTGTCTAGGTGAGATTGGTTATAGCTGATTCCCTTGCCGGGATGATTTGGTTTCTTGGTTGCGAACTTGAATACATAGAATCGTTGCTATATTTGTCTTGTTTTCCCCTCGTTATGTTGTTTCTCTTTGTGATTGGAATTCCTTTTAGTGGCTACTTCTTATGAGTGAGTTTTTACCATTTTTGTGATTTAAGTCTTTGTATTGATTTGCTCATCGCACTTTGCATTCAGTCTTGTTTGATTTTGCGCCGGTTGTGGCAATATATGTTGTTTCTATCGCATTCTGGTTGTTTTACTCAGTGGCTGCATTGCATATTTAAATTGGGACTATGGACCGAGATCCGGGAGCTTTCCCCCTGTACTGCACTGCATATTTAAATTGGGACTACGGACAGAGATCCGGGAGCTTCCCCCCTGTACTGCATTGCATATTTAAATTGGGACTACGGACAGAGATCCGGGAGTTTTTCCCATGTACTGCATCGCATATTTAAATTGGGACTACGGACAGATATTCGGGAGGTTTCCCCCTGTACTGCATCGCATATTTAAATTGGGACTAGGGACGAGATTCCGGGAGCTTTCCCCCTGTATTGCATTGCATGATATATTCTGAGTTGCGGACTGAGTTCCGGTGGTTTTATCATTGAGGAGATTTGGATTGAAGAATATATATATATTGAACAGTATAGCTGAAAAGCAATTATATCCAGGAAAAGTTATGTCTGAAGGACTTCTATTTCGAAAGTATATTTGAAAAGTATTTGTCCTGCAGAAGAATGATATTTGATAGAACAGTATTTGGGAAAGTATATTTTGAACATCACGTATTTTGATGATATTTGAAAGAGCAGTATTTGGGAAAGTATATTTGAACACCACGTATTTGAAGAGACTATGTTTTAAAGATTTCTCTTTATAAAAAACATATAAATATACATTCAGAGAAAGTATGTTTCAAAGAAGAAATTTCTCTATTCCGAAATGATTATATCTTTAAGTTTTCAAAATAAACTCACGATTTAAAGGTTTTCACTCGAAGGTTTGACCAGTTTTATTGAGTTTATTGGCTAAGGCTTGACATGAATAAATTGATGCAGTACTGAGTTGCTAGTGCTTTTATTGGGTTGTGATTCCCGCCATTTGGATTGCATTCTTTCCATTCTCTTTTCGTACTTCTATTATGTTGTTTGTTGATCGTAATTATTGAATTTTCTTCCGTATTATTCGATTGTATCGTTAATTATATTGAAAAATCTTTAGATAGATATTATGTTTCGGTGAATTATACATTTATGCCTTTTTACTTATTAGACCGGTGGTGTCTTGACTAGTCCTCGTCACTACTTCACTGAGGTTAGTCTTGATACTTACTGGGCCTTGCTGTGGTGTGCTCATACTACACTTTTGCACATTTTTGTGTGCAGATCCAGGTTATTATTGTTAGTAGTTGCGCATATCATTGCTGAGGAGACTCAAGGTAACCTATTGTTGCGTTCGCAGGCTTCGAAGTCACCTTCCTGTTTTATTTCCATTCAACTGTACTTACTTATTCCTAGATAGTTGTATTTAGATTTGATGGATAGATTTTGTAGAGCTTCTGACTTGTATTTACCGGGTTTTGGGAAATTGTAAACTCTGTCAAGATGTCTATATCGAGGCTGTTATAATTTCTTTATTATTTTTGTTGTTCAGTGGAAATGTTAGGCTTACCTAGTCCCTAAGACTAAGTTCCATCACGATACCCAACGAAGGAAAATTTGGGTGGTGACATACTTGCTTCATGAATAGCTATTATCTAAGAATGATTAAAGAAGTAACAACAATAGATTGCTTTGTGGAGTGTCATGCTATGACAGTACCTCCACTTGTAAACACGTATCCAGTTTGAGATCGAACTTTATGGGGATCATATAAATAACCTAAACCTGCATAACCAACAAGATCTGCACTATTTTTGTTAGCATAAAACAAACTCATATCAAGAGCTCCTTTTAAATATCGCAATATATGCTTCATCCCGTTACAATATCCTTGTGTAGGAGAAGAGTTATATATTGCTAGTAAATTAACAAAAAATGATATATCAAGTCTTGTAGCATTATCAAGAGACATAAGTGCACCAATTGAACTGAGATAGGATATTTCAGGACCAAGGAGTTCATCATCCTCTTCTAGAGGTCGGAACAGATCATTATTCACTTAAAGTGATCGAAAACCATTGATGTATTCAATGGGTACGCTTTTGTCATGTAAAAGCGTTTTAAGACCCTTTCTCTTTAGGCAGATTGATAGATAAAGATCATGTCTGCTAAATATTCAATTACATATCAAGACAAAGTTTTGTCTTTTTAAGATCTTTCATCTCAAATTATTTCTTAAGATATTCAATTGCCTTTTTAAGCTCTTCTGGAGTCCAACAAGATTTATGTCATCAACATAAACAACAAGTATACCAAATTCTGATGCCATTTTCTTTATAAAAATACATGAACAAATAAAATTATTTATGTAACCTTCGTTCAGCAAATATTCACTGAGGCAATTATATCACATGCGCGCCAAATTGATTTAAACCATACAAAGATCTTTGTAATTTGATCGAGTACATTTCTCGAGACTTTGAATTATATGCTTCAAGCATTTTAAATCCTTCGGGAATCTTCATATAGAGTTAATCAAATGAGTCATATAGGTTATGATTTGCATTTAAATGGTATGTCATCTTCAGGTGTTCGGACTACATGTCTGATCCTCACAATCTTTTACAATATTGCACAGTATATTGTATCAAATATATCGTTGACGATCATTTTATATCGATTCCTAAGCGACATAGCTTATTGAGACCTCATCACTTTCTTTATTTTCAGGTATCTGAACTTCTTCTGGAGTTTCATGAAATGTTATGTCGTGGGCAATTCTAGAGCTCATTTCCTCCTCATTATGATCATTTGCTCCTATCATTTTTCAAGGATCGTTACCTTTGGAACCGATCGATTTACTACGCTTCATGCGTGGAGTAAACCTTTATCCTTCAGGAACTTTAATTATAATAGGAGCATTTGCAGCTGAAATATGATATTTAATTTTGGACCAGCAAATGCTTCTGGCATTTGACTTGAATTATCTTCTAAGTGAGGATCATATTAATGATAATTCGATTCATATAGCATATTTTTCAGCTATTTATTCCATCCCCCAAATGTTAGAAAAACGAACATATATCCCAATCTTCTTTGGAAAATCTATCTTTGTGCATTGTGATAGAGAGAATTAATCATATACCACACATCAAAAGTTATTAGATAGTAAAAATATTTGGTTTCTTATCCTAATCCAATTGTGAGAGGAGGACTTATCATATGTTGTTGGTCTGATGCATACAAGTGTTGTTGTGTGCAATTTAGAAAATCTTAGACCACCACATGAAGCTTTGTTCTCATAAGCAATAGTTTAGCCATTAACAGGAGGTATTCAATGCAAAACTAGCTTGGATATAAACCAACATCATCAAGATGAACTATCTTGATTTCATAATCTGAAAATTATGCTCTTAATTGAGAAAAGTAATTTCAAATGCCAAACTGCAGGTTGACAATAAACACACATGTAACCATATCATATATGCATCTATAAGTGGTTCACATGATAGGTGAATGGAACCATATTCTCCTTTTATATATTCTAGGATTCAGGGGTCTTAGTCCCAACTTTAGCTGGTATAATCAATTTATTATGTGAACAAGCAATACAAGAGAATTCTTGAAGAATCTTCTAGTTCTTCAGTATATGCTTATCTGAATTCTCAAATAGCTCATTTAAAAATGGAAAATAAAAACTTCAAGTGTATCATGGCATGTGCTATATCTTAGTAAAATTTTGGTTTACTATGTCATAAACTTTTGTATTAGTAAACGTCTGATTTACTGTGGCTACTTTTATATCAGCGAATTTCTGATTTACTATAGCTACGTTTGCCTCAGTAAAACTTCTGATTTACTGTGACTGCTTTTGCATTAGTAAACTTTCGATTTACTATGATACATGATATATTACAAATTGAAGGATAAGGCGGTTCACTTCTCACATACATATTATTTTACCCTGTATGATTGTGGAAACATGAAGATTATCAATCTTCAATCAGTTGTAGTCTCAATATGGTAGCCATTTGTATTAGTAAACTTCAAGTTTACTACAACATATATTTTGAAAATAAAATATAATATAAATGATATATTTGTATATAAGCTCTCCGAGAGCCTTCGTTTATTATCCACAATCTAATATTTATCAGACACTACTGGTGTCATGTGTCTTCTAGACAAATAACTAGCTTTTCAGGAGTTGTTGATACATTTTGTACTATCAAATATTGCTCAGACACTTCTGGTATCATAGGAAAGAATTATAACTAAATAAACAATATGAAACAATTGTTTAAGCACAAGAAAACACCTCTTCATAATATTTACCTACTTCATGAGGAAATTTCAATTGTGTTACTTCTTCAGGAGCAAATTTAAAATACGAAATATTGAGTTTATATTCTCTCAATCATATTAACTCTTCTCAGGTGAATTGTAATATATTTACATCAAGAGCACCATATTACGACTTTATTAATATTATCACATTCACTTCAGGAAATGGATTAATGTTTATCAAAAGTTCTCATCCTTCAGGAAATCAAACATTATTATCTGAACGCGCATTAATCACATCAAATTTCGATGCTTCAACCTCTTTTAAAATATTTACTACTTCAGGAGCAAATCGAGGTTTGTATACGTAAAATATAACCAACAAGCGATGATAAAGACATTAAAATATAAGCAAAATGCTCAAATTAAATTACGCAAATTTGGCCATTCCAGATGCAAGTGATATCTACATTACTACTGCCAAGAAGAAAAACTCACCACCTCAAAGATAGAATCTGCCTTATGATGCTCGGAATGAACAAGATCTGACCACAGACGTAAGAGCGTCGCCTTACATCGGAGATGGACACTGAAATAGAAATTAAATTCGAAGTAAGTGCTCAAAATGACAGTCTCGTGCTGATAACGTGTTATAAAATAAAAATCATAAAGTAAATAAATCGAAGACAAGTATAGAGAGAGATTGATATATTATTCAACTTCAAACTCATGTACAAATGTACTGAAATCCCCTTCTATTTATAAAAGAAAGGAAGTTGTTGTGTAAGCTGCCACTGCAAGCTGCTATGTAAGCTTCTTGTAAGATGTTATTGTACCAGCTATAGATAATCTTCTACAGGAGTAATATTATCCACACTGGAGTGCCGGAATAATAAACTTCTTCCGGAGGCTTATTTTCAATAGAGTAATAAATAGATAAATATATTTACGGCGGAGTACAATAAGGATAATCTTCTTCCGGAAACTTATTTACAACGGATACTAAATCAACCTCTATAATATAATATATTTATAACAAGTATCATTTTTTAATCCGATACAAGTATTCCCTTGTTTTCTCTCTATTTTCCCATCTCATACTTTTCAGTTCACTTTGTTGCCTTCCCTACCCCTGTTTCAAGCAAATGAAGCCTTTATAATCAATTAATGAACTGAGGATGAAATTACATATTTGTTATAATCAAGGGACCAAATTGCACCTCTCCCACTTCTTTTTATTTTCCGCTATTTAAAAGAAACATCAAATATCTCCCCCGGCCAACCGACTCTATAAATATCCCATTTCCTTCGCGCCATTCCATTTCAAATGTTCATTCTCACAGACTCGAGTTCAACTGAGAGGAATCGCAGGCGACGATCTCTTCGAGATTCCTTTTCTAGAATTTTATTTTTCGATACATTTCTTACTCAACACGAAAAAAAAAAGCTAAGTTCACAGAGCTGATCGCTTTGATTTTTTCGATTTCTAGGGTTTTACATCCTTGCTTTGTGATCGATTAGGCCACAAAAATCAACGTAGAAGGATTCCTATTTCGTGTATATAGGGGAATTCGGCGATAGTTTGCGTTTTATTAGAAAATGAGTAAGCTTTTAGGATTATCAGGAATTAAAGGCCGTGATCACTTCAAATCGCTGGCCGGATCTGCTTTAGGAGCTGCGAAAGCCATGCCGACGCGCATGTCCGCTGACATGGTTTCTTCTGGAAGTTTTGCGAATTTGAAGCTTACGGCAGGTTATTAGTTGATGAATGTATTAGTTTTATAAATTTTCTGAAAAATGTATAATTTTTAAATAAATTGCTCGTTTGTTTCTGTCGTCAACAGAGAAATTGGTGAAGGAGCAAGCTTCTGCTAAAACTGATCTGCAATTGGCGGTAATTTCGTTGAAATGTTCAATTTAATACATCGATGCACGGATTTACGTTTGTGAGTGCGTGTGTATGGTACGCTTGCACGAGTGCATCTTTCTATGCGTGTGGCATGTGTTGGTTCTCATAGATGCAGCTGTCAGGTGTAGGCTTATACAGAAGATACAAAGGCTTCTATATGTTAATAATATTATTGCTATTTAGGACTTAGGTTTTATGCTTGAATTTTGAGACCTAATGACTAGTAATTTCACTTGTTTTATAATTGTGCGTCATCATAATTGAATGCAGAACTCTAAATTGAAGAAGTTGATTGAAGATATTCATATGCTAGAAGAAAAGCTACAAAATGCGTACAATGAAAATGCTAAGCTGAAAGTGAAGCAGAAAGAAGACGAGAAGCTATGGAAAGGACTGGAATCTAAATTTTCTTCAACAAAGACCTTGTGTGATCAGCTAACTGAAACCTTACAGCACCTAGCTGGTGTGGTTCAGGATGGTATGTTACTCGTAACTTTCCTTTGAAGAATATCGGGATGCAAAGCAGATAGAACAATCTATTCTAGCTTTTCGATTATTTTTAATCTTTTGGATTGTGCACTTGACTCTGCAGCTGAGAAAGACAAGGCATTTTTTGAAGATAGACGATCTGCAACTTCTGTTGTTATTGATAACTTGCAAGACAACATGAAAGCCCTCTCTTTGAGGTTGGAATCCTCTGAAGAAACTGTTAGAAATTGTAAGTTAATAATGCCTTATTGTGCAATATATTTTTATCACCAATCGAAAGCTTCCAAGTAGTTAGAAACCATACATGCTGCTGAATAACTAGAGGTTTATGCTTCTTAGATACTAACATTTAAAGTTGCCTAACTTGTTTTTGGGTTGTCACTAAAGGTAAAAGGGAGCTGAATGAACTCGGTATCGAGAAGGAGAAAATGGAGAACTATTTCAGGGTTGAACAGAGCAAAAGTATCAGTGCAATTGAGGAGAAAGGTAAATAGCTATGATCTAAGAGCTTTTGTGCTTGCCCTCAACTTCCGAAAAATAGCAGATGTTGTGTAAAAATGGCTCTACAGTCTGCGCAATTAGTAATCCCCTCTTCCTTTTTTATTTATTCATGTTAATTCCGTTGTCTATTAAATGCCTGTTCCTTTGGTTTATCCAATATGGACTTAAGCAGTCCACGTTCTATTTCACTTTTACTACATGGTTAATTTGTTTGTGTACGATATATGTGTGACTGATTTTAACTACATAACTGTTCACGGTGTTTGGGTAACAGTAGCATTTGATGATTCTCTTGAAATTGTATGTCATTTCAAGTTCTTCTCTATCCATTGGATTCATATTGTGTGCTTTAAGATATTTTTAACAGTAAAACTTTTCAGAGACTTGGTGGTCCAAAAGAAGTATTAGTTCTCTTTGGGGACATTTGTTTTGTTAATCAGAAAGAGCAAGTTTTCATGTTATGCTTCATTCTGCAGAGATGTCCTACTAATGACACAGATCTAAACATCTCTACTTTTTGTTATAAGTTTACCTCTTGGTAACTTTCTCAGTTCTAAACACTTTTCTCCATTTATTTACTTGTTTATTTCTCTTATTTTTTTATAAGATGCCATGATCAAGGAATTTGAAGCTACTGTAGCAGCTAATGGACTTGCAGTGGGGAATTTGAAGTCCAAGTTGGAAAAGTTACATCTTGAATCAAGATTAAAAGAAGATGAACTGGAGGACTTGAGGAATGTCAAAAAAAATTTGGAGAAAGAAAGGAGTGATCTTGTATCTATTAATAGCAACTTTGCTAAACAATTAGATACATCACTTCAGGAGATAAAGAACCTTAATGAGTTTGTGAATGAAATGCTGGTGAAGTTTACTAATTTGGATAGTCAAAGTCTCGCCTTTGCGGAGAAGATAGTTCAGCTTAATGCTTTATTTGACGCGGGTTTTGAAATGATGAGAGAGAAAGGGGAACTTGCTGCTCGGCATGCTCAACGAAAGTTTGACAAGCTCCAGGATCAATATACAAGCGTTACATCAGAGAAAAATGCTCTAGAGTTAGCTAATAAGGACTTGAAGGATAAAGTCTCTGAACTTCAGAAAGAGCAAGAACATGCAATGGTGCAGCATGCTGAAGAATCCCGTTTAGCAGAAGATCAGATTAGAAAATTAGAGTCTGAAGCAGAACTGCTTCTTTCCAAGAAGATGGAGATGGACGTGCTGATTAGCAAGCTGCAGGAGAATGTTGTTGCTTTATCAGAAAATTCAAAACTATCGGAGAATGAAATGGTTAATTCTTCTCACAGAACATTATTTGGAACAGTGTCTGATTAAACATAACAAGATCAATTTTCATATCTTGCAGCAAAATTTATTGGTGAAAATCTCTGAGATGGAAACAGAGAACAAAGACCATATTGGAAAGCTTCAATCAGACATGCAGAAAAAGGAAGATGAAAGCCATCTTTTACGCAATGAAATTGACAAGTACACAGAAACAGTAGAATCTCTGGAGAATCATGCTGCAGAAATCAACAATAAATTAGAGGAGAAAGATAAGCTTGTCCAGGAACTTCAGGACAGGCATATACAGTTGGAAGCTGAGAGAGAAAAGGTTTTTTCTATGGATACTTTTAGTTTTACAGATCCTATTAAATCCTATACAATGTGTTTAAATGCCTTCTGTTTTGTACCTTATTGCAGATTCAGGCATCTTTGCTTGCTGCTGAAAGCAACCTTGCAGAAGCTAAAAAGCAGCATGATCATATGTTAGAAAACAAACAACAAGAACTTTCTAGGCATTTAAAGGAATTATCTCAGAAAAATGATCAGGTTAATCTTAAAATATTCTATCTGGTGTTTCTGTGTATGTTTGCTCCTATCCAACAAGTTACACTAGTAGGATCTTTCTCAGGCCATCAGTGACATACGGAGGAAGTATGACTTGGAGAAGTTGGAAAGTATCAATCTAGAGAAGGAGAAGGTAGCTACTAATTCTTATGTTGAAGCATATTTTGACTGGAAATATATCTCCGCCTTTCACTTCATTTGTTAATCTCAGGCTGAAAAAATTGTTGGAGAGATGGAAAGAAATTGTGAGTTAAAGCTGTTGGAATGCAGAGAAGAATCTAATCAGAACTTGAAGCGTGTACAGGAAGAACATGCTGCTTTGGTATGTATGGTAAAGGATGTACAATTATCCTTTACTTCTTAGGGTCATGGAACTTCTTTAAATTCTAATAAATTCCAAAATTAACAGTCTAATTAGTATCACTTCTTTCAAAGTTATTCTTTTGCACACAGTTCAGTTTTATTTTTGTGTATTCTAGTTTGACTCCTGTCAGATATTAGTGTTTCAGTTGCATTGAAGTTCAATACTCTTTCATGATTCTCACACTTATATGTTAAGGTTGTAGGGCAACTCTTGAGCATGATGATCCTTATCTAATGTTCATTTATTAGAATTATTGGGTTATCATGCTTCTCTACGAAAATGAGTTTAGGATCTTGCTTAGATCCTCTTAGGAACAACATTTCAAGGCTTAAAATGATGCTTGAGGTTCAAACGTGATTTTTTGAGAAGTTTGTCAACTGGAATCAAGATTGCGAGTGGGCAACTCAAATATGATTTTCACGCTTATGTAGAAGCTACCTTCAAGGCAGGATTTTCCCGAACTTCAACTCTATTTAATTTCCTAAATAACCTTTTCTCATGCTAGACTGTAAAATCTATAAAAACATCTTGGCTATTATTAACTTATAATCAGTTTAGTTTGATCGTCTAATACATTAAAAGATTATTACAGTTATCCCTTTTGTCAGATCTATTTTTCCACAATATATCCGGAGGCAGTTAGGCTAAGTATGCTGCCAAAGAAACATAAAACCTTCTCCTTGCTTTACTGTGTAATCCAGATAAGACACCCAGCACTTCTTGGGCTTCAAAGACAGAAGTGTATGAATATGTTGAAAACAGACTTCATTTAGCCTATAGCTGAAGCATTTTGCCGCAGGTCTGTCATATTCAGCAAGAGCACAGCAAGAAGGAAATGAGCCTTGTTTCCAGTCACAATGAAGAGCTAAAACATGTCCGACTTCAGTATGAAAATGAACTGAGAGAAGTAAATTTTCTTCAGCTTTGTTTTGTGTCTTAGCTCATTATTCTGCATGTATATTGCCTTAGTCGCTGATGTGTCATATTTCTCTCAGAAAACAAGTTCAATGAGGAATGAGCATGAAGCGCAGTTAAGAGCTCTGAGACTTGAGCTTGAGGATGAATGCAGAAGGCTGCAGGAGGAGTTGGATGTGCTGAAGTCTAAAGTATGTTTAAAATGAGTTTCTACTCACAGTGCTTTTTTGTCTTATCGTACTCGTGTCTTATCTCAGGAGGAGAAACAAAGGGCTCTGTTGCAGTTGCAATGGAAAGTAATGGGAAATAATCCAGAAGAGGAAGAAGTGACTTCAAAGAAGGTTTGACTCTTTATTCTTCAGATAGATGCATAGAAGCCCCCCGCCACAAGAGGGGAAAAAGATTCCTATTCTCTGTGGTTAGAAGGTTGTGTTTGATTGTTTTTAGAAATATTTGCTCTCTGTTTTTTGGATTAAACATTGGCCATCTTTCACCCAGTTGCTGTCAGCACTCAGCAATCATTGCATTGTTTAGTGGATCATTTCTGATTTAATAGAACTTCCTGAGGATTTAAATTTGATTATCAAAGCATATCGTACTGTAATTAATGAACTGTCAAATTGTCAGTAATCAACACATAGCTGCAGGAAGTTATTGCAGTCGAAACACTAGCATATAAATCTGCTGATTGATCAGTTTTTAATTTATATACAAATAGATTATGTTCTCTTCCTTACTAGGTAACACTACATCTACGGAGGTATATTTGTGTTATAATAGTTCAACTTGTATCTTCTATTCTGTATCATGCTGGCCACTGAAGTTTTAACTACAAGTTTTATTCGTCTACCTGAGATCTCTTGGATATGACTGGCTCCTACATGAGAACAAATAACGACTCCAAAACTTGACCTATGATAGAGATTTTCTCAACTTGCTATATATTTCTGATCTGAAACTGAAAGAGATGTGGAAGGGTTAATTTGATTGCTTACTTGAGGGGATTTTGAACACGTTAAATACAGCCAACTTGGTAAACAAATCTAACTTCAACTATTAGTGCTGAACATTTGTGAAATCTGCAGAAGCACTCTGGGTCATTGACCAAACGAAACCAATCTGTTAGTTGCAAAAGGGGCCAGCTTGCACCGGTGAGAGCTGAAGCTAAGGATGTGGTAAACATGCAAAGCAAAAAATTATTCTGGTTGTCTTTCAATATTTCAGTCTAGTTTGCTGATCTTAGCTTATATCTCAATGGTTTGGTAGGATGCACATTATCTGGAAGGAAATCAAACACCTGTATCAAATTTGTTGAGGAAAGTGGAGAAGGTGAATACAGGAAGTGTTATTAGCATGCCCAAACATAGTAGGAAGGTAAGTGGCTAACTGCAATTATCTGTAATTCAGGTTCAGCTTAGTTAGCTTTCTGCAAAATTAGTTTTGAGAACAAGTAGCACTTAGTGCTGCTGAATGAGTTAGCTGATGCCTTCTCACAATGCACGCAACTCAGATTTATTACGGATTATTTTTGCATTAGATAATTGATTTTCAGCATCTTGCTTACGCTCTGATTTCATTCCCTTTGGTGAACATTCCTTCTTAAGATCTGCATTGTTATTTCTGCATTTAGCCTTTTCAGTTGATCATCATAGACACCTAAATTGATCTTTGTGTCCTATCTCACTTAATTTTCTTGGTCGCTTTGCAAATTCCAGGTGACCCATCATGAATATGAAGTTGAAACCACAAATGGCAGAACAATCACAAAACGAAGAAAAACGAAAAGCACAGTCATGTTTGATGTACGTAAAATTGAATCCTTAGCAGCATTGCTGGCCATTATTACCAGATTGAATCTGTCAGTTACTAGACTTCGGGTCCGCCAATGTATATGATGAGCCTAACCTTTATATTACTGTATTATGAAAGGATCCATCAAAGAACAAGAAGAAAAGGGCACCAAAAGTGAAGACTCCCACAGAGGTTATCAGGGTATGACTCATTTCATTGACCTGCTTTGTCTTCACCTGCCATTGTTACCAGACTCTAGTGGTGGCAAAATGATTAAAAGAAATCAGTTAACCACCCCATATTATCCATCAAAAAATGGGTTGGATAATGAATTTTTTAAAAACGGGTCAAATATGGATAAGCAATGGAGGAAATAGGTTTAACTTTTAAATTTGTAAAACCTCAAATTGAGGGTTCCTCTAGTTTGAGAAACTAGGAATTCTTCCAAAAGTGATCATATTCAAGAAGCCATGGATAATATGGCGACGATTAACCCGTTTTTTTATCCGTATTAAATATGGGCCGACTCGGATAATATATCACTTTTAGCATTACCCGTTTTCGACCCGTCATATATCCGACCCCACCCGTCCCGTTTGTCATCCCTACCACATTCCAATATATCAAAGTTACTACCCTGTTGTCAAGTCAATGCTGAGATGACTAACCTTTATATTTAAAGAATCCATTAAAGCGCAATCATATAGAGACACCAAAAGTCGAGACTCAGAGAGGTTATCAGGATATGAATCATTATTTGACTTGTTTGTCTTCACTTTCCATTTATGGTCCTTTGTGGCTTGACCTAAGAAACGGGCACGTCTCCTTAGCGGTGCTTCAAGAGCTTAACTAGCTAAAAGAGTAACAAGAGACAGACAAATCTCCATTTATAATATGCTCAGCTTGTTCTATTATTCGTATATTTTTTGCAGAGCATTAAAGGGGGAGGTCATCCAAAACCTGCAAACATAGGTGATTTATTCTCGGAAGGATCTCTGAATCCATATGCTGATGATCCCTACGCATTTGGCTAGAGGTACTACTAATCATTCTGATTTCAGAAACCTCAAGAAATAAGACTTTATTGTTCTTCTTGTCATGCTGTGCTGTTACACTTTAAATCTGCTCCCAATGAATTAAATATTTTGTCTATGTAAAGATACAGCTACCAAGCGAGCATAGAGTTTTGGGCAAACATTTTCTTCAACTTCTTAGAAACAAAAATAAAGTGTTATTTCATACTGATTGCACAAACCTTTCAAAAGTAACAGTATACTCTGTTCTCTCATAACTGTGCAGACGCTAAAAAACAGCTCCCATGCATTAAATGAGGGGAAAAGGGCCAAATATATAACTCTACTTTCATATATTGTTTACATTTAACCTTCATTATACTATCGGCCAAATTTACCCCTACAATCAGTAAACGTTTAAAAATACCCCTTGATCTGTTAAAATAATCCAAAATCTCCAAATTTTCTTTTATTTAAATGACTTGTTGTTCTTCTTGGTCCTCCACTATTTTTGAAATAATTGGCATTTACCTGCTTTCTGGATTAGAGAAAAAATACATTAAATAATATAACCGAATAAACAAAGTATAGTAAATTGAAAATTCTAAATTATGTAGCTTTTCTAAATTCTAAAAGTATTTACAACATAATTCGTTGCACCAAATGTATGGAGACTTTACAAGTATTTGTGATTGAAGTTGAAGTTCCTCAAAGATTTTACATTGTCTAATTCAACTTTGCTTTAATTAAATGCCTACACATTTGCACTCTTAAATTAGTCGATCGAACTCTATGCTAACCAGACAATGACAAATTATATTTGAATATACATGTACATACATGATGATCAACTGCATATAATCCACGACCCACTAAATTCTGCAGTGTGTATAAGATTGAAAAATAAATAAAATTTTAAACCAATTTTATTTATTACAAAAAGAGAAATGGGTGTGTTGGTAATAAAAAAAAATGAATAATTTGTATAGTCTAGTAACTTTAGCATTCATATCAATAGTAATTTTTGAAATTAAAATAGTGGACCAAGAAGAACAAGTGATTAAATAAAAGGAATTTGGATTACTTAACAGAGCAAGGGGTATTTTTAAAAGTTTATTGATTGTAGGGGTAAATTTGGTTCGATAGTATAACGGTAGGGGTAAATTTGACTGATAGTATAACGATAGGGCTAAATTTGGCCCGATAATATAACAAAGGTTAAATACAAACAATATATGAAAGTAGGGGTANCCCCCCCCCCCCCCCTCCCAACCCTTAAGATATACTGCTATTGATTAGCACACACTTTTCAGGGGAACATTTCTTTAACTTGTCAGAAGCAAGAATAATGATAAACTTTTATGTTTTTGCAGCTGTATCTGGAGAGACAGTTTTCTTCTGTCGTTACATCTTATACATCTGTATTTCCTTGGGCGTTTAACCACATGCCTAGCATCCTTATTTTAGTTTCTCACTGGAGTAGCTTATCTGGCAAAAGTCTAAATTAATATTATCCTTTCTCAGATGAAGAAGTCCTACTCCAGTGCAGAGCTTCCTAGAGAATCTGAACCGAACTTCAACCTGGAAATGTGTGTGTGCTGATTCTTTGATTGCAGACGTGTAGCTGGCTGCTTTCTATATTGCAAGGAACTAGAATTTTACTTCCCACAAAAATAAAAGACTGTATATAACTGCAATTAATGTGTAAAAAATAGTGGGGGAAATAACGTGATTAGAGCTCGGTTGAAGAGGACGTGCACCAGTGTAAAGTCTCACCAGTTGCGGAGAACTACATATATTTTTGTTATGTGCTTCCAAACTGCATAATCTTAGCTTTTGCTGTACTTAAGCTTTGATTGTGGGGTTTTTGAGGCCGATTGGAGATTCTATTATATTGGTAAAGACTGTAAGCACAAAGCCACCACTGCCACCCTCCTGCTGCCCAACATATGCACACAAATAGAAATTCCGGGTCTCCTAACACTACTTTCATATGAAAAATCAGAATCAGATGACTTTCCTTCCCTATAGGATGTAAATAATAATAAGAAAAACCTCCCATATTGCAGTATAGGAGAAAAGAGAAACCTCAACTTCCTCATTATTTAGAGATGTAATTGGACAAAGTATCTGACGCATCTTCGTGCGCAGTCATGAATGCCTCTGTTGAAGTGGCACTACTATGAGGAAATATTGCCTCTGGGACTTGAATAGAAAGTTAGTTGGGAGTTCTTTTGTCCCTTATGATGCTGAAAACATTGCGTTGTACCAATTTTATATTCCTCTGAAAAATACTGCCGCCTTTTCGGCTTTCCTTTTTTACTGCTGCTCATTCTTGCCGCACCACACGGAGCAATTACACGATGCATTTGCGGCAGTAATGAAAAGAACATACCTAGAAATGATACTATCAGTTCAGATATTCAACACCGGTGCCTTCATTTTATATCTGCTTTGATTTTATTATCACATAATTAACGGACTACTTTTCCTTCTTTGAGAGTGATTATGTTAGCCCAACCTTATTAAACTAGCAAGCAAAAGCAAATGATCTCTCGTTGGAACAGATAATAATGCGGAAAAAGGTCCAAATATGCCCTTGTACTATACGAAATTGAGCACATTTATCCTTCGTTGATACTTTAGCTCATATATACCCTTACCGTCACATAGTTGGTCCATATATGCCCTTTTTGGAACGGAATTCATCCAAACTAATTAGCTCTTTCGTTAAGTGTTCTAAAATGTATTATAAACACTATTTCTTTTTTATTAGTACTTTTTTTTACCTTTCTCTTTTCTTTCTTCTTTTCTTCGCTTTTTTTTCCTTTTTCTTTCTCCCATATCCGAGTTCCTCCATTGTTGATGCCTTTTCCATTTTTGTCACCAATTTAACTTGACAAAACTCATGAATTCCTGCTAATTTTACTATCACAAACCCCACAGGTTCTTCTGAATTTAATGAGATGAAAATTATCGGAGAAATCTTTTCGGTGATGCTAATTGGGCGAAGGTAGGATATGGTTATTCAAATTTTGACGGTCTTATTCCCTTCAGATCTGAAGCTCTACGGTGAACAACACTTTCAAAATCTGAATAACCATATCCTACCTTCACCAAATTAATACTATCGGAAAAAAAAATTCCGACAATTTTCATCTCCTTCTTTTCAGAAGAACCAGAGCCTTCTCGCTTGGAAGTTTTTGGTGGTGTAGGTTTGATTTTTAGGAATAAAATCACGTGAAATTGGTGACAGAAATAGAGAAGGCACAGGCAATAGAGGAAATCAGATATGGGAAAAAGAAAAAGGGAAAAAAAAAGAAGAAAGAAAAGAGAAAGGTAAAGAAAAAAAGAACTAATAAAAATGAGATAGTGTTTGTAATACACTTTAGTACAATTAAAGAAAGAGCTAATTAGTTTGGGTGGATTCCGTTTCGAAAAGGGCATATATGGACCAACTATGTAATGGTAAGAGCATATATGGACCAATTATGTGACGGTAAGGGCACATACGGGCTAAAGTATTAACGAAGGGCAAATGTGTTCAATTTTGTATAGTATAAGAGCATATTTGGACCTTTTCCGGATAATAATGTATTGTCAATCTTCCGAGGTTAATCAGTACTAAAGAAGCAGCATTTATAGCCAATACTTGGTGCAAAAGTTGGACGCTTTAGTACATCGTATCGGACTCTTTTACTCCTCAGCGTAATGCCGCGGAGAAGCATAACCCATCAACCACAGGCCTTATTTAAGGAGAAAAACAAAGAATCATGAGAAAGTGAAACCATGAATTGAATAAATATTCACCAACACATATACTGTATGTGCAAGTGTGCGAAGTGTACATACATCAAGACTTGAGCTTTATAAAAAATGAAATTAATTTTTGGTTTATGCCTTTTGGGTAAGTATAATAAACGAAATGAATAGAGTGTGACCAAACAGGTGCCGCTGCTCCATGTCCACTTGGAAGATACTGTTCATTATCCAACGTTATGGGATATGTTGGCCTTCTCTTAGTTTTGAGTATCATGTAGTATGGTAACTTTGTACTCCTGTTAACAATATCTAAGAAACTATTTGTTGATTTGGTATGATCCGAACCTATGGTTTTAAGCCCTCTGAACTTTTGGCTGAGGTGAGACAACCATAGACAGGGTACGCGATCTTGATCCCATAAGTAAATCTCCAAGATGCATCATCTAAATGGACTAAGTAGAACATCCAAAACAAAATTGGAGCATCGTTTGGGGGCATTACTAGTCTGAGTAGTCTCTGTCTGAATAGGCAGAAGCACAGCTTGAGTTGTCTGAGTCTGAAGGAAAACATCAGCCAGCATCTGCCCAAGATGGACTTGTGCTAGTGTGGTAATGTGCACATAATCCATTCCCACAGGGAGCCCTTTGGCATCAACGGTTCTTACATTTGGTAGATTAATACCAAGTTGAGCTTTTCTAACCTGCTCCTTATAAGGGCCTAGAGATGATGCCAGTGCTACCTACACTCACACCAACCAAATAAATTAACCAAAGTATTCAATTTGCGCTAATAAATACAATAAGACATGGACCACTCTTAACTAACTCCAATAATGACATTAAAAAGAGTTGCACTGCATTGAATTTGATCTCCTTATCTTAACTTGGGTTTTCCGAAAAAGAAAAAGAGAGCAACCATTCTAGGCCACCTCGAATTTTCATGCGGTACATCCAAAACTTGCTAACTGAATCCCTCCGTCCCAGATAATTAATTAAAAAGTATGAGCGTCAAATCAATTATTTTACGTCTTAAATCAAGAATAATCCTTAGATGCTTACTTAAAATGTTATATTTAAAATAAAACGTACCTTAAGTTTAAACTATTTTATAATAAAATATTTATACAAAATGTACTAAAAGTTTACCAGTAAAAAAACTTTTGCCAACTACTGTTTGAATGACTAAAGATATTTTTTTTAAATTACCTGAATCACAGGCAAAGTAGGTAACTGTAGATCACGGCTCACACTCTTGAATAATCTCTTCAATCTGAATTTATACAATTTGGCATCCTCAAGAGTCTGGGTATCACTCTCACCTTGGTACCACAGCAAAGCTTGAAGCTTCCCACCTCCTTGCAACGCAGCCTCTGTCCTTCTTATCATCTGATTATATAAGACACCCCCACGAACCCATTCACTTATATTTGTACCCCCAATAGCACAAGGCACCAAACCAATCACCCCAAAGCTTGGATCTTTCTCTAGAACTGAATTGGCAAATGACATTCCTGGCCCAACCCCACAAACTTTACCCAAATCTATGTCTTGGTGAAGTGGTTCTTGAGCTTCAACCCATGTAAATCCTGCACTGAGTCTGAGGATATTTGGATTGGATTGACATTCTGGTGGAATTACACCATCCCATGTTTCATTAACTATGCCATTTTGGCCATGGTTAGTGACACCACCTCGGCCGGACATATTACTTTGTCCGGCTAAAATGAATATGTTTTGGACAAGTGAGGTTGAAACTTTTGCTAGATCTGCGGTATTTACCCATCTAATGTGTGTTAGAAGTATTAACCAAAGAAAAGGGATCATTGTTTTCGTGAAATTGAGGTAAAATGAGACCTCAAGCAAGTCTCTCCATTAGAAAGAAAGAATATAGGAAGGGCAGGTACAGGTAGGAGTGGAAAAGGTGAGAGGAGGTTGCTGCTGACTACTGGCCCATTCTTTAAGCAAGATGTGTTGATTTCTTTATTACAAATGCATGTGCAGCAGGTATAAGAAGGTATACTGCTGGTATAAAAATTTAATGTTATCTTAATATTTTGTTTGATTATCAAATCTGATATAAATTATTCCGGGATTAAAATTAGTATCAGGATAACTTAAACCTTGTAGAGGGTGGGCTAATTAGTGTTGGGATAATTTATAAAATCTTCTTAAAAATTATGCAATTGTCATTTTCAATATAACATACCAAACAATGAATAAAAAATAATATTAAGATAATTAATTTCAGCATAACTTATTCCCGTATTAAAATCAAGGTACCCCATATAAGATTTTTTTTATTCCAACCTGCTACTTTATTTATCAGCTGTTGAATAAGACTAGGAGACAAACTTTTTAGCTGTTCAAGTTTCCACATCTAAGCATTTGTCAATTCCACCTCATTAAACTACTGTCTTCATGGGGACTTAAATTTGTATCATCATATTACTTGATCACTTTCATTTCCATATCCTAGTGTTAGAAAGTGACTCTACCAGTTATTTACGGTGTCTTTTCCTTCCTTTTAAAGAAGGCAACAAAAGGAAACCCAACATATGCACCAGGTATTGAATCCTCCTACTTTTTAAGACTAGAATAAGGATAGTAACCTAATAGTTGCAATTTTACTTGCATCGTTTTACTATTCATAAGCATATGCTTATCCCAAAAAATGAAGAAGAATGACCATCTTTACCCCATGATCACTAGCTTTACCAATCTTCGAGGAATAAGAATATAATTATTAAGGGTGTAGCCTACTGATCAATGAAGTGAGTGAGAATCATAAGGTCTCGTGTTTAAATCCTACTAGAAGCAAAAAACATTAGGCGATGAATTATACACGTGTACATCTTGTACACTAAGCACTCCATTTGTGGTGTTGGGAAAGTTATGTCTCCCTCTAATCCAATATTTAACTAATTACCCGCAAAATTAAAATTTTTTTTAATCTCAATTCACTTAATATTGATCACGTTAACATGCCGCATATAATCATTATCATGGTCATGTGATATAACACTGATTCATAGCCTCTTTTGGCATACATAAAATATTATCTCCAATCATCATTGTTACACTTTTTATGTCTTAAATCATTTCGGGACTTCATTCATTAACAGAATCCAAGCCTCGGAAGATAAAGATATCTGGTACCTCTTGCCGGTGGGAGGTGGCAACTAACCCGTGGAACTAGTTGAGATGTATGTAAGCTGACTCAGACACCACGATTATTAAAAAATATATATAATTAGAAATAGGATTTAAAAAAAGGAAATTCTTCCACTTATTTTCCTGGTGAATTCCTTTACAGACCAGAGCGTCCATTTTTTAACTTTACCAATCCTCAAGGAAAAAGAATATGAATAAGATTTTAAAAAAAAAAATAGCTCCACCTATTTTTACTGGTGAATCCCTTTCTAGACTAGAGATCCATTTAGAATGAGCAATTAATTAGAAGTAAACAGCAAATGAGAAGTTCTAGAAACAATCTAATGAATCAGAAATATGCTTTACGGCAAAAAGGGAAAAAATTTCTCATGTTAGATAACGAAAATTTATCCACAAACAAACGCCATAACCACAAAATCATGCAATTCGAAAATCTGCAGTATTTCAAATAAAATTTCAGTTCACGATCCAATGATACTTCTAGCAAGCAAATACACTTCAATGAAAAA
The DNA here is from genome assembly GCA_005239505.1 of Nicotiana paniculata. Taxonomy (NCBI): domain Eukaryota; kingdom Viridiplantae; phylum Streptophyta; class Magnoliopsida; order Solanales; family Solanaceae; genus Nicotiana; species Nicotiana paniculata. The sequence continues at coordinate 25,383 of ML344779.1, read as the reverse complement.
CGTTATTTCAACACATCGAAAATCAAAATACACAGATTACCGAACAGATCCACAAAATGAATTGATATAACAGGACTAGATCAGTTCAAGGCCAGCAACAGAAGCATGGTCCAAATTGAGAGTAAAACCATAACTTGAATCAGAAACTCCGTAACGCTGCAGAATTTGAGTTTCTTATTCTTCAATTTCTCCTTCAAAATCTTCATCTTCAGTTCCTCCACCTCTTTTGAATTCTCCTCATTCTGAGATCATCAAAAATCATAAACTTGAAAACATCGCTATCTACGAAATCAAACGCATGGAAACGGAAATAGAATGAAGACCTTGTTTTGGTCAATGATAGCAGAATTTAGAGTAGTGTTCTTCAGCGATGAGACTAGAATTGCAGCTTTGGCACATTGAATCGCGAGTTTCGACTTGAGAGCTTCAGCTATTTCTCTTTCACTGGTAATGTCCTCCATTTTTTTTATGTGTTTTCCCGCGCTCTACTGCTTCTCTGATGGGTACGATTTCACATGGGATGGAAAAAGGGCTCTACTGCAGTATTTAAAAGTATTTCTCCCTCGCAGCTACTATTATATATCCTGAAAATTGTAATTGCATTTTATTATATGTCTCTCAATAACGAATTTAAGTTATGTGTCAAACTTTTTATTTTTAATCGTAATTTTAGAAAAGAAGTTTTAAGTTTTTTGAAATGAGATTTTGGCACGGTGTGACAACCTACCCACGTTATTAGCAGAAAAAAGCCATATATAAATATTGACACCAAGTAGCCAATAAATATATATATCATAACAATAATGTGTATATCATAACTTTTTTTCTTCTTTGCTTATATAAACATGTATATGTAAATTTTATTTTCCTTCATAGTATATCCAAAATATGAAATTATATTATAATTATTTAAAATTTATTGTTGCTTCTATATCAATGTATATCATGATAAAAATAATTATATTTATTATATATCGTAGTGTATAACACATCAAAATGTATATTCTAAGTTTATTTTTCTTCATTGTGTATATCAAAATGTATATCAATTTTTTTCTCTGTATATCAAAATTTTATTTACTCCCATAATTATATTTATTAATTTTATTTTAAAACTTGCTCTACACCAATTATATCAATAATTTATTTTTCTTCTTTATCAATAATAAAATTGAAATAAGTTTATTCAGAATGAATTTTACACTCTTAAAATCAATTGGATTATTTGATTCTGATCTAACATTATATTGCCAAACCTAACAATGTACGATATACAATATAGTATGCACATGGGTATACATGATGATATATAGAGATGTACACCTCAAATACATATATTATCTTTTTTACTATAAAAAAAGAATAGAGAAGAAGAAGAAAAATGAAATCGCCAAAGAAACACAAGACAAATCGAACTCTACGATTGCTAATTGTTGATGTCGTCCTTGTCATACAATTAAAGAAAATCAAAATTTGTCATTGCTAACTGCCGTTGCCATCATCATCATAGCCACTTTTAGAGATTTCTCTTATTTGTATAGATGGAAATATGATGGGAAGAGGGGGAGAGTGAGAAAGAGAAAAAATAGAAAAATGTATTCAACTATTACAACTGTCCAAACATTATCAAAGAATATATACCCTTCTAAATCCAGATTGTCGAGAAACATTTGCTAGATTTAAGAAGAAGAAGAAGAAGAAGATTCAAGAAGAAATACGGTGTGAGAGAGAGGAAACAAATAGGAAGAGAGAATAAATAAGAAATTAGGGCTATTTAGGATTTGGCCATATAATATCAATTTTTTGAGTTACTTATGCCAAATCTAATAAAAGGATAAAATATTGTCAATTTTCTTTATATATTGTCATACCATTCCATTTTTTCTTTAAAAAACATATGAAAAAAATAATGATCAAAGAAGAACTCATTTGACTATCGAAATTCGAACGATGCCGTATAAATTAAGGCAGATGGAGTAAAAGATGTTGTCAATGTGTATTGTTTACACTATCATGTTACATGTACCTATTGCAATAGGTAATTTATTTTATTTTTAAGATTACAAATACCATATTTTAAGAAGACTTACCCATAAATATACTTGGAGTGACCTGATAGTGTAAAAGATTATACTGCTACTGTATATAACTTAAACTCTCTGACTATTTGAAAATTCATAAATATTCCTTTTTTTTTTTTTAGAATTGTGTTCCAATATTTGTAAAAATGATATAATCCTTTCTACTATACAAGTTTTGTGATACGCGCTTCGCGCGTGTACTATCTCAATAAGTAAGAATTGTAAAATGTTATATAAATAATATATTAAAAATATTGTTTACCCTAAAAACGGATAACAATTAAATTTATCTGTGGTTTTAAGGATACGTGATTTCGCTTGGCACAAATTAAAGAAAATATGTAAATTGTTATTAAAATTGACTCTAAAAAAAGACAAAGCAAACCAAATGAGACATGCAGCTTCGGCCTTCGAGACAGACTATCCTCGAACCAAAGGAATGATCAGAAGATGATATGAACAAAATTGAGAGTAGTGAGAGATTAAAGAATAGTATATTGCTTTGAATAGTATGAATATGATGTGTTTACAAATGATTAAAACTTCCTTTATATTATAGAGGATTTTTACTTATGGTACAATTCTAAATACAGTAAGAAACCCATGATTGGCTAAATAACCAACCTTGTCTTGATTCGTGCTGAGATTCCCGACGTGATCCTCGTTCGATCACAGATGTTTCAGCTTACCGTTACTTGACTGGATAAACCCCCTTCGATCTCACTCAATCTCCGTTTCGCTCGGTCACGATCTTGGTTGATCATCGTCCTTAATTGGTCCTCGAATTAAGGGTTCAACAACTTGACTTCATCTTGAGGCTCGATATAATACGATGCTGAATCATGGCCTATCATGATTCGATCCTGATTAGTCACGAGAAGAGCATGCTCGTTCTGACTGTATACAGATAGTCCCCTCATTTCTCAGAAATAAGATGATGAGAAACGACATGAATTTTCGAGCTTCATCTTTTCGAGTGATGGCGTCAGCGACTAGCTCGATCGTGACGCAAGAAACAAAAAATTCCATCGGTCCAGTTACCAAGGCATTAAATATCTGTCAGGCGATGGGCGGCTACAACCTGATTCTGAATCGTCGCCTTCAACCTATAAAAACCTCCACCTACCATCATTCAAACTTTTACAACCAACACTTTTCTTACTCTTGATTTCAAAGAATCTTCACTTCTTAATTCTCATATTCAAATTTCTTGAACATTAATCAATTTCCTTGATTTTTGATCTCATTTTCACAAATGGCCAAAACTTCCAAAATTGTGCCACAAAAAGAGTCTCCTTCTTCATCTCTCGCTGCCGGCGATGCGGCTGCGGCGGAGCCCCACCTTGAGGAATTTGTTCCGACGGGGTGTCCGACTGTCACCGATTTCAATATAGAGAAGACCCTCTCTGTGCAGGGCCGGTGCGAGCCGATGTCGAGATATATGTGCACCATCACTGAGAGCCTCCTCGACAAGGTCAATGAAGAATGCCATTGGCAGAACAAAGACGTGGTGATTCCTTCCCCTAATCGATCACCACATACGTAGAGGGGTATCTAAGTGTTTGCACTTACCCCATTATATTTAGCCCCTTGGATCCCGTAATAATAGCCTTCTGCAAAAGGTATGATGTCACCCTAGGCCAGATCCATCAGTCGTTCTGGAGAATCGACGTCCTTCTTTACTTCTTTACGAGAAAAATCGAGGGTTGATCCTTTACCCTAGACCACCTCATGCACCTCTACAGTCCCCCGATCTATCAGGACTGATTAAACTCGTCCGCCGGGCTAGCAAAGCCCCCTTCTCCAGTATCAACGAGACCTGTGATTGAGGTTGGATGGGCAGGTTTGTCCGAATAAGGACATCGGACCTGATCCCTGCGGAAGACATGCCGTTCCCCCAGAGGTGGAACTTTAACCGTAAGTGCCTTTCCCTCGAATGCTCATTTTGTTGTTTTCACTGCCTTCCACCTTTGCTGATTTTTATTTTGGTGTCGCAGTTGTGGCCCAGATGCCGGACCCAATTTAGGAGTTGAAAGGATGAGTCGAATTCCTGGTCTCTCAGAGGCCCTACTCCGAGCGTGCCTGGATGGAGATTTCAAAAGGTCAATGGGAGGCTCGCAACCATGGTAATTTCTGCTCTCTAACTGTTTATCGTTTTAGTATTTTCTCAACTTACTTGCCTCCCTTTCTTTTAAAGGTCTCGAGAAGGATGTTGAAATGATACCTCCTTCCGATGATGAAGACATCTTTCCCCAACCATCAGCTCCAAATCCGGCCAAGGAGAAAATGAGGAAAGGGACCCGAGTCCCCTAGGCTCGGAAAAAATAAGACTAGTGAGGAAGCCTTGCAAACCCAAGGGAAACGTCATTCCCTTATCATTGGAATCAGTCCGCCGGCTAATGGACGAGTCCGAAGAAGAAGAACAAAAAGAAGAAGAAACCGGGTTGGTGGCTTGTCGCGTGTTACAGTTTCGGTACAGAAGTTCTCTGAACTGGAGGCAATCGACAAGGGAGCTTCAGCCGAGGTACTTAAGTCAGGAAGAATAGAGGTCACCCCGTCCCAAGAAAATATGGAAGAGATAGGGTCTCGAAGCAAAGCTCCCCAAGCAACGGAAGAGGTTCCTGGGGTCGAGCCCGGGGTGGTCGACATTTCGGACTCCCCCTTATTTCCGACACCATGATTTGAGAGGCTAATATGCTGGATGGTCAGTGGGCAGATCTTCATGGTTTCTTCGACGGGCTCGAGGAATCTACTTCCGAGGATATCCTCAGATTTGGTGACTTGTCGGTGCTGAAGAAAACACCGTCACCTGGGGTCACTGGACCATCATCGAGCTTGAGGCTGGTAGATCAATTCCCGGCCTCGAGCGCCGAACCAAGCCACAAAAGGCATCTAGTGGTGACCGTCCCGGAGGATTCTCGAGTTTTCTCCCCTCTCCCCACCCCTCCTTGGGGTCGCCAGCTACCTGATAGGCCTAGTGACCGAGGAGGACCAAGTAGTGATGAACGTTGTGGGGTCCGCCCTCTTCGTTCAACGAGGCCCAATATTCTCTAAATCGGGTAATCTTTGAAAATTTATTCCTTACTTTCTTTGTATTTTGGAGTTGCAGATAACTCTTAACACTTTTCCCATACGTGTAGGATTCAGTGCTGCACCACGAGGCCTTCGTCAGAATTCAAGAATAGCACAAGGACGAAGTTCGGAGACTTACTGAGAAGCGACACTTATAGGCTCCTCAGTGAAAGACTCCAGGCCGATTTAGTTGCAGCTCGAGACGAGCACATTGAAATGGCTGAACAGGTATTCAGAATGCTTCATGATAGTGAAGCCGAGTTAGAGATAACAACTAATGACCCCATTTTGCAGACCCGACAGAGGCTCGAGCAGATCGATCAGCTCAGCAAGTAGGTGGATGATGTTCATGCCAAGGCCGAGGCTTTCAAGTAAAGCATGGATATCTTGGCCGCGATGAAAGAGACTGGACAAGCACAGTTGGATTCAGATGAGACTCAGCTTCGAGCTGCGAAAAAAAATAAATCGATGTAGACCGAGAAGATCAAAGAGCTTTAGTCTCATCTGGATTCAGTCGCCAAAAAGCTCGAGGAGGCTAAGTCTGAGATGGCCGAGGCCAACATTAAGGTTGATGAAAAGGTGGCCCAATTTAAAATTGCAGTCAAGGCCATCCAAACTAAAGCTAGGAGCATGATAGATCATATGAAGTGGCAAGCTCGGAGGGAAGCCCTTGAGGATGCTCAAGCCCGAGACTTCAACATTGCGGCCGAGATTGATAATGCCCGAGCATAAGAAAACCGAGCTCATAAGCTACCCTTCCTTCAGGATGACTCTGATAACCTCAGTGAGTTTGAAGACGAAGAGGATCTTGAGGATGGGGAACCTGCGTCCGAGAGACGAAGCCCATTAGGACTTAGTCTATTTTTTTCCTTTTTGTACTTTTTCCCGGGGCTGTTTTTGGGCCGTTGTAAAATTTTTTGTACTTGGCTTATTTGGCCCTTGTAAGGGAGACTTATTTTGTATATGAATATAAAGCTTTTCTTTTCCTTTTCAGTCTTTGCTTCTTTTTTTCTTTGTAGTTTGTAACCATAAATGCCTTAGCATGAGATAATAGGGAATTGTTCGAGAGCCCGAATAACCTTAGCATTCATTAGAGTTTTTGGGGCTCGATATTATCGAAGCCCTTTATGACTTTTCCGGGGGTAGACTTTTTAAAATCGGTTATGAAAGAATTTGAAGGCCTATTTTGTTACGGAATTCGGACGCCTCCGAGCCGTGTCAATTCGGCCACAGTATTTTAGTATGGGATCTTCCCGTTGGGCTCATTTTCCCATTTATTTCGAGCTTGCCTGAAGTAATAGTCCCCGAGAGGGGTGTCCGTGACTTTTAAAATTCGAGGGATGCCTAAAAGGTCTTATGCCCTCAATGCCCAACAATTCGATCTTGTTCGAATTTATTTTTCGGACAGCAGTCCCCAAGTGTGGGGGTGATTATCCAAACTCTGGCTATGATCGGCCCTTAAGCTCGTTTCCATAATAGATAAAAAGTATGGAATTGTAAAGTAGAAATTTTTTTTCTAAGACATGAGATAATGGTGAGGAAAAATACTTCTCTTTATTATTTATAATTACACATGCGTATATGTTTTGTTCTAGGGCTTGAGCGACCTATGTGGGAGCAGTTCGTTTGACCGTTTGGCCCTTACAAATTTCACCTATCAAGACCCCGTTATTACGAAGTAATTTCCTCGCAACAAAGTTAACATTGAAGGGCAATGCCCCCCAGTATTCGAGGTCGATTGCAAAGGAGCCTCAGATATTGTCGAATTGTTCTTCGATGCCGATTCACAATCGGGCTTGATTCTAAGTTAGCACGATTTATGTCACAACCCAATTTCATTATAGACCGTGATGGAGCCCAACACCGTTGCTAGGCAAGCCAACACTGATAAATCTAGTGGTTTCCACCTTTAATATGTTTTCAAAGTGAATGACATTCCTCATTGATAAAAGTTTTAGAAATTTACAGATATAAAGTAATTAAACAAATCAACTGAGTGCAAATCAAAGTCATAACAATAAATCCAAAATCATAATTCTACTAGTGTGTGCCAAGACCTGGTGTCAAAAGTATGTGGGCTACTAGCAGAATATACAAAATAATACTAGTCTACTTCTGAAGGAAATAGACAGAAATATAAATCCAAAAGAGAGACTCTGGCTGCTGCTGAATGGCTCGGAAGGGCAGCTCACCGTGTAGTCTCGAGCTAGAAGTCAAGCGTGCGCGCCGGACTGGTAACCAGATGCACCTGCCTCAGATCCTGCACATCAAGTGCAGAAGTGTAGCGTGAGTACATAAACAACATGTACCCAGTAAGTATCTAGTATAACCTCGAAGAAGTAGTAACGAGGGGTCTACTTCGACACTTACTCAGGGCCAAAAACATAATAATGAAGTTCTAATTAAGCATGAAATATACAATGATAATAGATCTCTAAACAAGAAGTAAGCAAGCAAATCCTTCTTTCAAGTAAGAATCAAATCATTTCTCTCATCTATTCCTTTCACATGTCAAGTCCGTGAAACATTATGAAATATAAAAAGGGATTTCGGTATCACTACGCACGAGTTATGCCGAGGACGTACTGACCGATCCAATTATACATAATAATATACCGTGCACTGACGAGGGTCGAACGGCCCGAACCATATAATATATCAATAAATCCTGCCGAGGCGAACGACCCACTCCTATGAGAGTACTGAAAATTTACCCCGCTCGCGAAATATATTTGCGAAGCGTTTGAACAAAGATGTTTTCAATTTATCACAATATTTCTCAATATCTTTTTGAAATAGGAAATTCAACTTGGAACCTTAAAATATAGAAATTCTCAACCTCCACTTTGAATCCAACAAGTAGTAAACATAATCAAGCAACGATATCAACAAATCATGGTGTAAGCCTAAATATACCGGGGCATAAGCATGAATAGTAGCTACGCACGAACACTCGTCACATTGTGCATGCATACCCCTCCCCCCCCAAAAAAACCCAAAAAATAGAAGCACATTTTGATTTAAGGGGCCGCTTCTGCGAGCTCGTCCGCTCCTGTGATCAAGCCTCTCGCACCTGCGGTCACGCAGGTGCGCCAATTATTCTGCATATGTGGTGGCTGGGTTGCCCTCCATGGTTCGCTTTTGCGGCTTTGGCTCGCACCTGCGGCTGGCCAAGCACAGGTGAGATTATGACAGAACTGGAGCTTGAATTGCTACTTCAAACTTCCCGCTTAGTCCGAGCCTCGTCCGATTGACACTCGGGGCCCCGGGGGCATCGCCCGAACATACCAACAAGTTTGGAATCATAAAATGGACTCGCTCGAACTCTCGGAAAGCACAAAACAACATTAAAACTAAGAATCGCACCCCAAAACCAATTGACTCAAACTTATGAACTTCAAGTTCTTCAATTTACTCTCAACGCGCCGAAACGTACTTAAACTACTCGGATTGACACCAAAATCTGCGTGCAAGTCTTACATGACATTACGGAACTATTCCCCATCTCAGAATTCCGTGTGGACCTTGATATAACCAAAACCCTCTCCAAACCAAATTTAAAGAACTTCTAAACCTTCAACGAACCAACTTTCACTATTAGGCGCCGAAAAGCCCCCGGGTCATCTAAAACCCAATCCGAGCATACGCCCAAGTCCAAAATCATCATACAAACCTATTGGAACCGTCAAACCCCGATTCCAAAGTCGTTTACTCAAAACGTTGACCGAAGTCAAACTTAGCCTTTTAAGGCCATAAGGAACCAAATGTTCCGATTTCAACCCGAACCCTTCCAAATTCTCAAACTAACTATCCTCGCAAGTCATAAAATAGTAAAAGCACATATGGGGAGTCTTATTTAGGGGAACGGGGTTCTAGAAAGCAAATTGACCGGTCAGGTCATTACATCCTCCACCTCTTAAACAAACATTCATCCTCAAACGAGTCTATGATCATACCTGGAGTGCTGAACAAGTGAGGATATATGATCTGCATGTCCTCCTCGGACTCCCAAGTTGCCTACTCGAATGGTTGGCTCCTCCACTGGACTTTCACCGCGAAAATCCTCTTGGATCTCAACTGGAAATCCTGCCTATCAACAATGGCAACTGGCTCCTCTTCATAATGCAAACTCTCATATAACTGAATTGTGTTGAAGTCCACATGTGAAAAGTTGGATGATACCTCCGGAGCATCGACACATGGAAAACCGGATGAACTCCCGATAGACTGGGAGGCAAAGCAAGCTCATAAGAAACCTCCCCAACTCGCCTCAACACCTCAAATGGGCCTATAAACCTTGGCCTCAACTTTCCATTCTTCCCATACCTCATGATTCCCTTCATCGGCGAGACTTTCAAGAGAACCTTCTCGCCCACCATAAATGATAAGTCACGCGCCTTCTGATCCGCGTAAGTCTTCTGTCGGGACTGTGCTGTGCGAAGTTGCTCCTAAATCAACTTTACCTTTTCCAAGGCATCCTTCACCAAATCAGTACCGTACAACCTAGCCTCTCCGGGCTCAAACCACCCAGTGGGAGAACGACATCTCCGACCACATAAAGCCTTGAATGGAGCCATCTCAATGCTGGATTGATAGTTGTTTTTGTAAGAAAACTCGGTCAAAGTCAAGAACCGATCCCACTGTCCTCCAAATTCAATCACACATGCTCTGAGCATGTCCTCCAATATCTGTGGATGAAATGTTGTGCTGAGCTCTACACGGGTCCCTAATTCACTCTGTACCGCTCTCAAGAAATGTGAAGTAAACTAAGGGCCTCTATCTAAAATGATGGAAACAGGCACACCATGCAGCCAAAATATCTCGTGGATAATAATCTGGGCCAATCTCTTTGAAGTATACATAGTCATCATATGAATGAAGTGTGCTGACTTGGTCAATCTGTCTACGATGACCCAAACTACATCGAGCTTCTGCAAAGTCCACGATAACTCAACTAAGAAATCCATAATAATGCAGTCCCACTTCCACTTAGGTATAGTGATCTGATGGAGTAGTCCCCTGGCCTCTGGTGCTCATACTTAACCTGCTGGCGATTTAAGCATCTACCTACATACTTAACTATGCCTTTCTTTATCTGATACCACCAATAATGTTGCCTCAGGTCATGATACATCTCCGTATCACCTGGATGAATGGAATATCGAGAACTGTGCACCTCTTATAGAATCCTTTCCCCAAGCCATCGACATTAGGAACACATAGACGACCCTAAATTCGCAGGACACCATCCTCGCTAATAGAAACCTCCTTGGCACTACCCTATAATACTGTCTCTTTGAGAACCAACAAGTGCGCATCATCAAACTGTCGAGCCTTGATCTGCTCCAGTAGTAAAGACTAGGCAATGACGCAAGCAAGAACTCGACTGGGCTCTGAAATATCCAACCTCACAAGTCTGTTCACCAAGGATGTGTGTCCAAGGCTAGTGGCCTCTCCTCTGCTGAAATGAATGTCAAGATACCCATACACTCTGCCTTCCTGATCAAGGCATCCACGACTATATTCGCCTTGCTCGGATGATAAAAAATGGTGATGTCATAATCCTTCAGTAACTCAAGCCATCTACGCTGCCTTAAATTGAGATCCCTTTGCTTGAACAAATGCTGAAAACTGCGATGATCGATGTAAACCTTACAAGACACCCCATATAGATAATGCCTCCAGATCTTAAGAGCATGAACAATATCAGCCAACTCCAAATCGTGCACAGTATAATTCTTCTCACGGGGCTTCAGCTGACGTGAAGCATAGACAATAACTCGCCTGTAACGACCTGGTCTGTCATTTCGAGAGTTATAGTCCCGTTTTCCCCATTTCTGCTTCTTTATGTATTGTTCAGCTGTGTTGAGTTTTATTAAGTTGGTAGGTGTCGGTTCAGAGTAGTTTTGGAGTGAAATGAACACTTAGTCTCTTATTTAGAAAGCTAAGTTAGAAAAGTCAACCGAAAATTAACTTATGAATAAATGAATTCGGATTTGGAATTTTATGTTTTGGTTAGCTTCGTTTAGTGATTTTATACTTGGGAGTGTGTCCGGAATGTAATTTGGAGGTCCGTGGTAGAATTAGGTTTGAATTGGCGAAAGTTGAAAATTTAGCGATTTTGGTCGACAGTGGAAAATTAGGTATCGGGGTCGGAATAGAATTCCGGAAGTTGGAGTAGGTTCATAGTGTCATTTTTGACATGTATGCAAAATTTGAGGTCGTTCGGACGTGGTTTGATAGGTTTCGGCGTCGTTGGATAATTTTGGAAGTTTAGAAGTTCTTAGGCTTGAATTCGAGGTTGATTTGGTGTTTTGATGTTGTTTTGGGTGTTCCGGAGGTTCGAATAAGTTTGGGTAGTGATATATAACTTTTTGGAATTATTGGTTGAGGTCCCGAGGTCCTCGGGTGAGTTTCGGATAGGTTTGGGTTGTGTTGCGCTCATTTTTCTTATGTTTCGACGTCTTTCTTCAAGCATAAATGATAGCATATTGAAAAAATGAGCTCCAATTTCTTTTTTGATTGAACCATTAGAATCTTATCGTAATTATGAACTCGTAGCAAAAAGAATCGTCAAACTTGGATATCGTATGGGGATTTTGTGGTCATTTAACTAAGAATTAGGTTGACAGATTTTTCGGATTAATTACGAAATTGCTACTGATTTCGTATTTAAAAATCTGCACTATTTGCAAATATTAAAACCTACATATATCCTTCATTATAAGGTCAAATTAAGTGATTCAAAAGCCTAACTTGACTAAAATTTCACAAAAAATCTATTGGAGGCATAAAAAGTGAGTTTTTGGATTGTTTGGCACGAGAAACAAGGCCGAATAGCTGGCAGAAAAATATATAAAATAAGAGTTTATTTTTTCGGTCATATTTTGAGTTGGGGAGCTCGGATTTGGGCAATTTTGGAGGCGATTTTCACCATATGGATTGGGGTAAGTGTTCTCTACTCGGTTTTGGTTATATTTCATGAATCCATCTCCGTTTTTGGTATTTGACTGATGATTTCAAAGTGAAATTGAGGGAGTTAGAGCTTGAGTTTTGGAGAGTTTTAGGTATGGATATGAGGGACCAAACGGAGTCCGATTTTGATAAATTTTATATGGTTAGACTCGGGAGAGACGAGGATTATTATTATTCCATTTTTGACTGGTTTCGAGATGTGGGCCCGGGGCCCGGGTTTTGGCCGATTTAGGATTTTTGACATATTTTGTAGTTTTTATTGTGGAATTAGATTATTTAGCACATGTTGATGGTATTAATCTGATTATGGTTAGATTTGGAGGTTTTGGAGACCGAGTCCATAGACGAGGGCATCCCAGAGTAGGATTTTTATGCGGTTAAGGTAAGTAACAGTTTTAACTCTGGCTTTGAGGATATAAGCCCGGAGATTCGATATCATGTGATTGTGTGGAAGTGATACCCACGCTAGATGACAGGCGTGTGGGTGTGCACCGCGAGGGATTGAGACTTGGTCCATCCTGTGAAGTTGTGAGTCCTAATAGCTATTATCTGTGGTTATGTGTTTACTTGTTGTTGAACTTGTTTGCCTTTATGTTAGAGATCATGTTTAGGATTCATTCATGCTCACGTCATTTTTACTCAGTCATAGAAATTATTGTACATGTTTACCTCAGTCTCTATTATGTTGTTGATATGTTGTGATACTTGATGTGGGTTGTGTCCCCCTATTTGTGGTGCATTGTGAGGCTGGAGAGATACATGAGTGAGTGAGGCTAAGGGCCTGGTTGTGAGGATATTAATACCATAGCGTGTGATTTGTCCGCGCAACACATGAGCTAACCCTACGGGTCCAGGTATTGATACCATAGCGTGTGAGTTGTCCGCGTAGCACGTGAGCTGACCGTGCAGATCCAGGTATTGATATTATGGCACGTGAGCTGTTAGTGCTTAGCGTTTGGGCTTTGGGAGCCCCTCCGGAGTCTGTACACACCCTAGTGAGCGCAGAGTGTTGAGTGTAATGAGTTTTAGGTGTTGAGTGTTGAGCGTTTAGTGCGAGTGATGAGTGATGTAGTGACATTGCTGTGAGGTTGCATTTACTTCTGTTGTTGCTGCATTTACCTGTTAATTTCTTTGTGGCATTTACTGAGTTATGGAATTTACCAGTGTATTTTAAATTGTGATAAATAAATAATTGGACTATTTTGCTTAGCTCGTCACTACTACTCAGTTCCTTAGTTATTTCTGTTACTACTGAGTCGGTTGTACTCATACTATACCCTGCACTTTATGTGCAGATCCAGGTGAGTTAGAGGGCGGCGATCGTTGAGTTCAGGCCGGCTATCGTTGGAGACTGCAAGGTAGCTTCTAGCGCCGCAGGACCTTGTTACTCCATTTATCATTTATTTTTTCGGACTGTATTGACAGTTAGACAGTTATATATCTTAGTTCATAGTTTTAGACGCTCATGACTTAGTGACACCCTTATGTTTGGGGCTCGTTTCCGTACTTTATATTAATTATATTTAGAGTCGATTTAGTTTATGAAAATTTCAAATATTAGATATGTTTATTAAATTCTTATAATCGATTTAGTAGTAATGTTTTGGGAAATAGGATTGCCTTGTAATGCGATAGGTGCCATCACGACATGGTTAGATTTGGGTCGTGACAAGTTGGTACCAGAGCCAGGTTACATAGGTCTCACGAGTCATGAGCGAGTTTAGTAGATTCTTGCGAATCGGTATGGAGACGTCTGTACTTATCTTCGAGAGGCTGTAGAACATTTAGGAAAACTTCACATTCTTGAATTCTTATCGTGCGGTATTTATTCAGCTGGAAGCGTAACTCTTTGAATTCCTTCCACCCATTCGTATGTGCACATGAGCTCCCGATATCAGTTGTGCATCGACGACTTGTGATTCCATGGATGAGGTGTGAGATGTGATTTCTGTGTGTTGATGTTGGCCCAGTCTGGAGGACTTGAGGCCGAATTTTGACTGTAGCTTGAGTACTGAGGTGTTAATTGTGTGAGCGCGTGCTTGTGGACTTATATGTCCGGTAGTGTCCCTATTAGTGGAAATGGTGGCTGGATGGATACGTGATGAGTATGATGTGACCGCGAGATGAGTTCATATGATTTGAATGTGACGAGCAGGTATTGCTGAAGGTTTCACCTAATTGAGACTCCATGTATGTTTTTAGACTCGTTCGAGGACGAACATTTATTTAAAAGGGGGAGGATGTAATGACCCGGTCTGTCATTTTGAGAGTTATAGCCCGTTTCCCCCATTTCTGCTTCTTTATGTGTTGTTTAGCTGTGTTGAGTTGTATCGAGTTGGTAGGTGTGGGATCGGAGTAGTTTTTGAGTGAAATGAACACTTAGTCTCTTATTTAGAAAGCTACGTTAGAAAAGTCAACCGAAAATTGACTTATGAATAAGCGAATTAGGATTTGGATTTTTATGTTTCGGTTAGCTTCATTGGGTGATTTTAGACTTAGGAGTGTGTCCGTAATGTAATTTGGAGATCCGTGGTAGAAATACGCTTGAATTGGCGAAAGTTAGAAATTTGGCAATTTTGGTCGACAGTGGAAAATTAGGTATCGGGGTCGGAATGGAATTCTGAAAGTTAGAGTAGGTTCTTAGTGTCATTTGTGATGTGTGTGAAAAATTTGAGGTAATTCGGACGTGGTTTGATAGGTTTCGGCGTCGTTGGCGAATTTTGGAAGTTTAGAAGTTCTTAGGCTAGAATTCGAGGTTGATTTGGTGTTTTGGTATTGTTTTGGGTGTTCCGGAGGATCAACGAAGTTTGGGTAGTGATATATATAACTTGTTGGAATTATTGGTTGAGGTCCCAAGGGCCTCGGGTGAGTTTCAGATAGGTTTGGATTGTGTTGCGCTCATTTTTCTTATGTTTCGACGTTGTTTCTTCAAGCATAAATGATATCATATTGAACAAATGAGATCTGATTTCTTTTTTGATTGAATCATTAGATCCGTATCGTAATTAAGAACTTTTATAAAAAAGAATCGTCAAATTTGGACATCGTATGAGGATTTTATGGTCATTTTACTAAGAGTTAGGTTGACAGATATTTCAGATTAATCACGAAATTGCCACTGATTTCGTATTTAAAAATCTGGACTATTTGCAAATATTAAAACCTACATATCTCCTTCATTATAAGGTAAAATTTAGTTATTGAAAATCCTAACTTGAATAAAATTTCACAAGGAATCCATTGGAGGTATAAAAAGTAAGTTTCGGGATCGTTTGACATGAGAAACGAGGTAGAATAGATGACAGAAAATATATAAAACAAGGGTTGTTCTTTCGGTCATATTTTGAGTTGGGGAGCTCGTATTTGGGCGATTTTGGAGGCGATTTTCACCATATGGATAGGGTTAAGTGTTCTCTGCTCGGTTTTGGTTATATTTCATGAATCCATCTTCATTTTTGTATTTGATTGATGATTTCAAAGTGAAATTGAGGGAGTTAGGGCTTGAGTTTTAGATAGTTTTAGGTAGGGATTTGAGGGACCAAATGGGTTTCGATTTTGATAAATTTTATATGGTTAAACTCGGGAGATACGAGGATTATTATTCTGCCATTTTTGACTGGTTTTGAGACGTGAGCTCGGTGGCCGGGTTTTCGTCGATTTCGAATTTTTGGCATGTTTTGTAGTTTTTATTGTGGAATTCGATTCTTTAGCAAATGTTGATGGTATTAATCTAATTATGGTTAGATTCGGAGGTTTTGGAGACCGAGTCCATAGACGAGGGCATCCCGGAGAAGGATTTTTACGCAGTTAAGGTAAGTAACAGTTTTAACTCTGGATTTAAGGGTATAAAACCAGAGATTCGATATCATGTGATTGTGTGGAAGTGATACCCACGCTAGGTGACGGACGTGTGGGTGTGCACCGCGAGGGATTGAGACTTGGTCCATCCCGTGAGGTTGTGAGGCCTAATAGCTATTATCTATGGTTATGTGTTTACTTGTTGTTGAACTTGTTTGCCTTCATGTTAGAGATCATGTTTAGGATTCATTCATGCTCACGTCATTTGTACTCAATCATAGAAATTATTGTACATGTTTACCTCAGTCTTTATTATGTTGCTGATATATTGTGATACTTGATGTGGGCTGTGTCCCCTTATTTGGTGCATTGTGAGGCTGGAGAGGTACATGACTGGGTGAGGCTGAGGGCCTGGTTGTGAGGATATTAATACCATAGCATGTGAGTTGTCTGCGTAGCACGTGAGCTAACCGTGCAGGTCTAGGTATTGATACCATAGCGCGTGAGTTATCCGCGTAGCACGTGAGCTGACCGTGCGAATCCAAGTATTGATATTATGGCACGTGGGTTGTCCGTGCTTAGCGCATGGGCTTTGGGATCCCCTTCGGAGTCTGTACACACCCTAGTGAGCACAGAGTGTTGAGTATAATGTGTGTTGAGTGTTGAGAGCTGAGTGCGAGTGATGATTTATGGAGTGACATTGTTGTGAGGTTGCATTTACTTTTGTTATTGTTGTATTTACCTGTTAATTTATTTGTGGCATTTACTGAGTTATGGAATTTACCTGTTTATTTTAAATTGTGATAAATAAAAAATTGGATTGTTTTTCTTAGCTCGTCACTACTACTCAGTTCCTTAGTTATTTCTGTTACTACTGAGCCGGTTGTACTCATACTACACCCTGCACTTTATGTGCAGATCCAGGTGAGTTAGAGGACGGCGATCGTTGAGTTCAGGACGGCTATCGCTGGAGATTGCAAGGTAGCTGCTAGCGCCCGTAGGACCTTGTTACTCCGTTTATCATTTCTTCTTTTGGACTGTATTGACAGTTAGACAGTTATATATCTTAGTTCATAGTTTTAGACGCTCATGACTTAGTGACACCCCGATATTTGGGGCATGTTTCCGTACTTTATATTAATATATTTAGAGTCAATTTAGTTTATGAAAATTTCAAATATTAGATATGTTTATTACATTCTTATAATCGATTTAGTAGTAATGTTTTGGGAAATAGGCTTGCCTTTTAACACGATAGGAGCCATCACGACATGGTTAGATTTGGGTCATGACATCGCCCCTCCTACATAAATACACAACCTAATCCAATGCTTGAAGCATCACAATACACAGTATACATCCCCGAACCGGAAGGCAACACAAGAACTGGTGTTGTGGTCAAAGTTGTCTTGAGCTTCTTGAAGCTCGCCTCACAATCATCGGACCAACGAAACTGAGCACCCTTCTGGGTCAATCTAGTCAAAGGTGTTGCAATGAATGAGAAGCCCTCCACGAACCGGCGATAATAAGCTGCTAACCCTAAGAAGCTCCTGATCTCAGTCGCCGAAGTAGGACGAGTCCAACTTTGAACTGCCTCAATCTTCTTGGGATCCACCTTAATTCCCTCTCCTGATACCACATGCCCCAGAATGCCACAGAATGTAAGCAAAACTCAAACTTGGAGAACTTAGCATATAGCTTCTATTCCCGCAAGGTCTGAAGCACCACTCTCAAATGTTTCTCGTGTTCCTCCATGCTACGTTAGTAAATCAAAATGTCATCAATATAAGGCCTGAACACCATGTTCATCAAGTCCATAAATACCGCTGGGACATTAGTCAAGCCGAAGGACATCACTAGAAACTCATAATGGTCGTATCTAGTATGGGAAGCAGTCTTCGGAACATCTGAGTCCCGAATCTTCAATTGATGGTACCTTGATCTCAAGTCGATCTTAGAGAACCCTAGAACCCTGAAACTGGTCAAACAAATCATCAATATGGGGCAATGAGTACTTTTTCTTAATGGTGACTTTGTTCAATTGGCGGTAATCAATGCACATCCGCATAGTCCCATCTTTCTTCTTCACAAATAATACTGGTGCACCCCAAGGTGATACACTCAGTTTGATGAACCCCTTTTCTAGCTACTCCTCAGGTTGTTCCTTCAACTCCTTCAATTCTTTCGGAGCCATACAGTACGGTGGGATAGATATAGGTTGAGTACTAGGGGGCCAAGTCAATACAGAAATCGATATCACGATCTGGTGGCATGCCTAGAAGATTAGAAGGAAATACATTGGAGAACTCCCGGACTACTGGCACTAAATCAATTGTCGGAGACTGCGGTGGTATCCCGAACATAGGCTAGACAATCCAAACAACCCTTCTCGACCATATGTCGAGCCTTCAGAAAAGAGATGAACCGACTAGATGTGCTGACAGATGAACCCTTCCACTCCAACCTCGGCAACTCTGGCATCGCTAAGGTAACAGTCTTGGCATGGCAATCAAATATGACGTGATATGGGGATAGCCAGTCCATGCCCAGAATGACCTTAAAATCGGTCCAAGAAGCAGAAGATCTGCTCTAGTCTCGTAACCACAGAATGTGACCATGCAGGACCGATAGATCTAGTCCACAACAACAGAATCTCCCACAAGAGTGGACATATAGACAGGAGTACCTACCTGCCCTCCGCGTCTGGACGATCGAACGGCTGGTGCGGCTACTGGAGCTGTAATCATGGGCTGTTGACCCTGCTACACTACATTGCCCCGAAGTTTGGGGCAATGCCTCTTCATATGACTAGGATCCCCGCACTCATAGCAACCTCTCAAAGCGTTGGACTGTTTCCCTGAAGTCTGACCCTGATGGCCCGAATACCCACCGGAAGAACCCTGAATAACTGATGGGCGATATGAACTCTCTGGCATGGCACTAAAGTAGGCACTGGAAGAACCTTGATGACCGGGAGTACCCACTGGAAGAACCCTGGATAGCTGGCGGGCGGTAAGAACTCTTTGGCATAACACTAAAATAGGGTTGCACTGGAACACCTCGAGGAGGTGGTGGTGCTGAATATGGGGGCCTGCTGGGCTGACCCCTCCCAAAATGACCTATGACCTAGCGAGGGCACCTCTGAGATCTCCAGAAAAATGGGACCTCTTGTCCCACTGCATCTGCTCTCTGCCCTCTAAAGGTAACCCTCAATCCTGCCAGCAATCTCCGCCACTAACTGATAGGGAGTCCCCATCTCAACCTCTCGAGCCATGCTAGCCTGAATGCTAGAGTGAAACCCCGCAACAAACCTCTTCACTCGCTCCGCCTCAGTAGGAAGTATCATAAGTGCATGGCGAGATAACTCAGAAAATCTCGCCTCATACTCGGTCACTGACATCTGACTCTGCTCTAGCCGCTCAAACTGACACGCAACTCTTCCCTCTGGGAGGGTGGAATATACCTGTCCAAGAATAGGCGTGTGAACTGGTCCCAAGTAATACGAGGATAATCTGCTGGTTTGCCAAGAAGATAAGCCTTTCACCACCTACGTGCACTGCCCTCCAGCTGAAAGGTAGTGAAATCCACCCCGTGAGACTCCAATATGCTCATGTTGTGCAGTCTGTCCCTGCACCTATCAGTAAAGTCCTGGGGAACCTCATGTCACTCACCCTCAAATACCGGAGGGTGAAGCCTAGTCCATCGGTCCAAAAGCTTCTGTAGCTCACCGGCCGCAGGTGGTCTGGGCCCAGGTACAACTGTTGTGACTAGCAGCACTTTGCCCACGGGGATAATGCTCGGGGTATGATATATAGCGGCTGCATGTCCTAGAGCGTAAGCGGTAGGGGTATGTGCTCCCCCTCCCGCCTGAGATGTGGTCGGGTCTGCTGGAAGTAAACCGTCCTGGATCATAGAGTCCATGAATCGTAGCATACGGCCCATGACTTCCTAGAAGCCCGGTGCTGTCGTGAAATCGATTGGAGTTGAGTCTGCTGCGGGAACCTCGCCTTGCTTCTCCATTATAGGATCCCCCACTGGATCCGATGGCGGTGCAACTGGGGAAACCCTGGGACGTCCTCGCCCCTACCTCAGGTCGGTGCCTTCTCCCGGCCTCTACCTCGGCCTCTAGCCACATGGGGAGCAGCCCCTTCCGGGTCTTGGAATGTCTTATACACGTGTTCTCACCATCTGCGAGAGAATAAGAGGAAGAAAGTTAGTATACCATCAACTGCACGATAGGAGATGTATAAAGAGTAGTTTCCTAACACCCTATAGTCTCTCGAAGATAAGTACAGACGTCTCCGCACCGATCCACAAGACTCTATTAGGCTTGCCCATAACTTGTGAGACCTACATGAACCTAGGGCTTTGATACCATCGACCCAATTTCATTATAGGTCGTGATGGCGCCCAACACCACTGTTAGGCAAGCCAACATTGATAAATCTAGTGGTTTCCACTTTTATTATGTTTGCAAAGTGAATAACATTCCTCATTGATAAAAGTTTTAGAAATTTACAGTTGTAAAGTAATTAAACAAGGCTACTGAGTGCAAATCGAAGTCATTATAAATAAATCCAAAATCATAAGTCTACTAGTGTGTGCCAGGACCCGGTGTCACAAGTGTTGATACCCAATTTTTTCCTCATATTTTTTAAATATACATATATACTTTCAAAATAGCACATATGCATCATCATTTGATTTGTAAACACATACAAGCATTTTTCCTAATTTTCTATAATTTTAAAGATTTTTAAATCAATTTATTCCCATATTTTATTAGAAAAATAAACATTAATTGCATCACAAATTATTTTACGATGATTTTTATCATCTAACTTCATTATTTACATCCATACTAGGTTTTATATATTTTGGTGTATTTGTTATAATTACATTTGCATATTAAAGATTAAAATCGCGCATTTTGTGTCACGACCCCAAATCCTAAACCGGCCGTGATGGCGCCTATCGTGGAACTAGGCTAGCCAATAACCACATGTTCACAATTTCTTTCAAAATCCCAATCAAATTCCAAGCATTTCATAAATATAGAGAGTTTATAATGCAAAACCTCCGAATAAAAGCTAGATACAACAAGAAGGAAAAACAGAGATGTTGCGGACGCTGAACAGCTACCTCTGTATCCCGCAATCCGGCTCCGCGCAGAATAAATGGCTAATGCTCTGTATCTGCACCTGAATCTTCACACAGAGTCTAAGCAGCAAGGAAACACATAAAATCAATGCCATCAAATCACAATATACACAGCCTTACTTTCCCATAGTGTAAACATAGATATACGAAATCATCATGCCTTAAAACCAACTTCAGAAAAGTCCTTTGAAGAATGCATATTTTTAACAACTTCAAACCGAAAGATTTAGTATGAAATGAAATGAATCATATAGAGGCCCTTCGGGCAAAACATATTTCATAAGTTCAGAATGAAAGTAGTAAAATCATAAGTTGCCCCTCGGGCAAAAACATGTATCATAACCAGCCCCCCGGGCATGCCTCACAGTCACTCATAATCAGTCACTCAGCACTTCACAGTCACTCATGCCTCCCAATCACTCGGCACTCGGCCCAAAACATCATTTTAAATCTCAAAATAGTGTAAATCAGGCTGAATTTCTAAAACAGTAAGCACAATGTGGCTGAGTGAAATCATCAACAAATAGTGAGGAAAAACAGCAGTAAAAATCCCCCAAGGGGGTCTAAACAGATCGGCATGAGGCCCCAAATACGGCTTATAGCCCAAATATTTCAACAATCTTTAGAACATAATTTAACATAAGGTTTTGAGTAAAATATGTAACTCATTAGTTGTCGCAGAGAGGACCTAGTCCAATCCAAAAATTAGTATGCGCCACATACTCATCATCCGACATGTGCGCCATTCTAAAATCAGTGAGAAATATGTAGTCAGGGGTTCCATGCCCTCAGGACAAGATTTATAACCATTACTTACCTCTACCGAGCCACAACACTAGTCCGCTGTGCTCTTGCCCCTCGAATTGGCTCCTGATTACTCCGAATCTAGCCAAAACCAGTTTAATATCATTAATATATACCAAAGGAACACAACCCAATCGAAAACTATCACATTATACAAGAATCTCGAAATTCGGCCAAACCCGATCCTCAGGCCCACGTCTCGGAATTCGATAATTTTTACATCACTAGAAACCTCGTCCTCCTATGATTCTACTCATACCAAAATCATCACAATCGGATCACAATTGCCTACCCAAAACCTCAAAAGAAAATTCCAATTCTCCACCCCTTCTTCCCAACCTTTTCCTACTTAAATCCTCAAATTTTCAAGCCTAATCCGAACAAAATAGCATAGAAACGATGTTAATAACCCGAGAACTTACCTTCACTGAAGAATCACGATTCCCTTCTTCAATTTGCCTTCAAAGAGCTCCTCCCGCATGCAAAAATGGTGGAATGAGACAATTTTCACGGAGGCCCCTTTTTATACAGTTTCTGCCAGCATTTCGCACCTGCGGACACTTAGTCGCACCTGCGGTCCCAGGTGAGCACCTGCGGAAATCCCACTAACGGACAAATTTTGCACCTGCGGCCATAACTTCGCACTTGAGGAATATCCCCTGCCTAGCCTCTTTTCGCACCTGCACATGGCCCATCGCATCTGCGGCTACCCATCCGCAGGTGCGACCAACACCAGAAACTCACACCAGCAGCTATTTGCTGCAGATTTCCAAGTTCAAAACCCCGAAAATCATCCGAAATCAATCCCGAACCCTTCGGGGCCCTAACCAAACATACCAACACACCCCATAGCATTATTCCAACTTAGTCGAGCCTTCGAAACACCAAAAACAACACGAAAACACCAAAACTACATCAAATTCAAGCCTATGAACTTTGAAACTTCCAAATTTTGCCAACTACGCCGAAACCAACCAAAACACCTCCGATTGAGCTAAAATTTTGCAGACATATCCAAAATGACATTACGAACTTTCTCCAACTTCCGGAATTCCATTCCGACCCCGATAGCCTATTTTCCACTGCCGACCGAAAATTGCCAAAAACTAACTTTTGTCAATTCAAGCCTAATTCTACACCGGACATCAAAACTCCATTCCGAACACACTCATAAGTCCCAAATCACCTAATGAAACCATTTGAGCCATAAAATACGCACTCCGAGGTAGTTCACCAATAAGTCAACTCTTAGTTAACTTTCTCAACTATTAGGCTACCTTGAGAGACTAAATGCCTCAATTCTCACCATGACCACTCTGAACCCGAACCAACCGACCTAACACACATAAATAAAGCTGAACCACATAAAATGATGTAGAAATGGGGGAAATGGAGCTAATCTCGGAACGAAAACATACGTTCGTCCTCGAACGTGCCAAGAGTTGTTCTCCAACACCATCAAACTTTTACGTAGCTTACCATGCACATACCCAGGGGTGATCCCACGTCACCCTATCCTATATAGATCCAATAGCACAATACCATTGAAATTTCAAAATCCAAATCCTGGCGCATAAACCTTAGAACCAAATTCCCACTTCTGAAATAATATACAAGATCAAAATTTCCATAGCTATAAACTGAACAAGTCTGAACATGCTGAATCAAGCCATATATGCACCCCAGATGAAATCACATAATACGGCGTGCGACTCAAACACTCATAGCAATAATTCTTAGTCACAATAACTGCTCAGAACAACCCAGTACCGGTACATAACCTCTTATCAAGAAATACCTCGCTCTAACACTTCCATATACTGCCGATGATGAAAGAATCACGTAGAACTACAAAAATTCGTCCGATTAATCAGACATGAAGCTCCCCCTTCCCAAACAGGAATCATAGCAGATTTCTAAGCCGACTCCCGATATTTATCCTTCCAACTATGCTGTAGAAAATTCTGAAAATGTTCATTCTAGGCCCAATGACCTCTTCTTATCCATCACGACCACCCTGATAACATGACACATCGATACAATTCGAAGCCAAAATCTGTGCAACTTGTGCACCTAACAACAACATCCCAATGAAATCAACTTATATAAAAGATCCACACGAAAGGACTATCCTGCCATTAAAAATTACCATCACCATATCATGCTAAGAGCCTGGCACACACCGTAAAAATCAAAACACATGAATCCAATACCAAAGGTCATACCCCTACATAACTCCGCTATATTGCGCGATCTCATCCAACCGCTGGTCCACTTGAAATATTTCAAGACACCTTGCCCAAAATCAATAACCATTCGAAATTCTCCATCAGGTACTCAAAGTGAATTGCCATAACCACGGGGGAAACCGGACGATACCATGCCACCCGAAACAGAAGGTATAGAACCAACACGTCTCAATCCCGCAACACCCAATTACTTACCTTACTCAAATCTAGCTATAAATCCCAATTAGAACCGCACCATATGTGTATATAACCAATAATCACCACTCCTCGCAACACCGAAGGGTAACTGATAGATCACCCTAGAACATTAATAAACTCAATCACAATCGAATGGTACATTCCTCAATAGTAGAAATTCACAGCCAACAATTCTGACTCGGTGCAGAACACACACCCATATTAGCCTACCAGTAACCCTAAATTAACTCTGATCACCCACCACAGATAGATAACTTACCAAAAAGTTTACAATGACGGAATTATGGTACATACTAACATCCGACTAGCTCAGCTCGCATCTTCACAATTCACTACCATAAAATATCCTGTTTATGAGAACTCTCAGTCTCGAAGTCCACGAAACGTACGGATTACCATATCTGATCACAACTCCACTGCTCGAATACATAACACATCCTAAATACTCACTCATTCCACGAGGGATACACCTATAATTCTTTCGTTTACCAAGCAACCCCGAATATCAATAGTCGATCCCACAATAGGGCACCGCGATACCAGTGAAGTACCCCTAACTCAAACACATTGCTCTTTCTGAAATATATACCCTCATCAAGTCGCACCAATTAGCGATATCATCTACCTAGTCATCTAAAACTGCCCATGCTGCTTAAGAATTTATGACCTTCCTTCTAGAACCAAACCGTGACCTCACATATGCAAATCTCATCTCTACCCAACATACCGCATACGCCATGCCAACCTAGAAAAAAAATACGGGAACTCCATGGTCCCTTCTGAGCCACAAGCAACTACGTACCCCACTAGCCAAGAACTTCCATTTGATCCCATTTAGAAGAAAATTCACTACACGCCACCCGCACCTCATGCCAAAAGATAATATGCACCCTTAATCGCAGTAGAAACCATCAGGAGTTATCCGAAATCCCATTTGCGCAACACCAAACCATCAGGATTGAATTCTTCTAACTCAACCAAGATACGCAGGCCACCAAAAATCCAAGAGCATTGCTAAGAAACACCCGTAAAACTCGTCACCTCAT
>ML344778.1:0-53676 GCA_005239505.1 Nicotiana paniculata | reverse complement strand
GGTTCAGGGGTTTGGGCTGGGGTGTTTTGGTTTGAAATTTAAGGGATTGGGCTTGGCTAATTTCTAGCCGAGTCTGATTTAATTTAAATAAATACCTATTTTAATTTCTAAAATTAAGATTAATTTAAACTTAGTCCTAATTAAATACTAGGTTACATTAATTTGTGAAATTACTTAGCTATTTTCCTTTATTATTTAATTAATGAGTCAATATTAAGGTAAAACTACTAGTTTTGATATTAAAACTAATAAACGTCAAAAATAATATTTTTTGTGATTTTCTTCTAAGAAATGTGATTAAATTGTGTCACTAAATGTTAATTTAACCCAAAAAAGCCTAATTATGCAACACGAAGGTTTTTTAAAAAAAAATATTTTTTCTTATTTTATTTTTTATAAATTTTAAAGACAAGTTATGCAAATAACTAATTTCACACAAAATCTATAAATTGATTTATTTATCAATTTTGTAGGAGCATTTTAATAAGTGAAAAATTACATGCTCACATGGACAAGTCTGGCTGATATCACTGCACACACAAACAAACCATGGCTGATAGGGGATGATTTTAATGCTATGCTATATACACAAGATATGATGTATGGCAACCCTGTGACACTGAATGAAATAACTGACTTTTCTAATTGCATACACAATATGCTACTGAATGAGCTACTATAGAAAGGAGACTATTATACCTGGTCCAATAATCAACAAGGGGCAGAAAGAATTGTGAGCGAAATTGATAGGATCTTTGGCAATGATAGGTGGATGATTAACTGGGGACATGTGCAAACAGAATATGGTATACCTTTAGTCTCTGACCACTCACCAATGCTTGTCAATATAAAAACTGTGAAACTTAACATTGAAACTCCATTTAGGATTTTTAATGTATGGGCTTCTCATGATGAGTTTGATACAATTGTTGGCACTCTGTGGAGAAAAAAGGAAGTTGATGACCAAATGAAGAACATATGGAAGAAACTAAAAGCTCTGAAACCTCTATTCAAAATCCTTAATACTACTGAGTATAAAGGCAATTCTGAGAGAATTGACAATGTTAGGGCTGACCTTATTCAAGTTCAGGAGGAAATGAGGCTACGGTATTCGGACTCCCTGCTGCTACAAGAGAAGACTATCCTACATAACTTGGAGAAATGGTCATTTATTGAGGAAAGTATCCTCAAATATAAGGCTAGAGTGAAATGGATCAAGCTAGGAAATGCTAATACTAAGTACTTGATGGGAACTGTTACTGCATCTTTTCCTGCTATCAACAAAGATGAGGGCTATTGAAGAATGTGTAACGGTAGGCAATGAATACCATATGCTCTATAACGAACTACACACTTAATGCTATAGAATATTTTTCATTAAATGTTACCGAGTGGCAGACATTTATTTTTTCTTTATGAACAACATTTCCTTCGGGAACAAACGAGATTGCTGCCTTCGGACTTGATTGTCATTTGCCTCACTTTCCATCTGCCTTCGGCTCCACGCGTCGCTTTATTATACGAGCAATTAATGTGAGCATATTTTACCCTTTACAGATAGTCCCCCTGCTTTCCGGTGGCACATCATTGTGTCACCGGGAAGGGTGAAGATGCCTTTCTTGGCGGAAAATTCTCTGACCCTATCTGAAAAGTTTCTGACGGTTGATTAAACGTATATCTCTCCGTATTTAATGTCCCGGACATGCGTCCTCCCATGATTCAACAACATTTTCGCCGGTTCTCGAGGTAATTATGGCCACAATTTTAGCAGCATATTCTTTTACTTATACGCCTCAATATTCTCCTTTTACACTTCATAATTTTCTAAACTCTATCAAACTATCTTTACTCAACTCACATTTGTTTTCAACTTCCTTTAATCTTTCTCTTCATAGAAAAAACCCTTGCTTCCTTCGGATAACAATGGCCTCCTCTTCCATAAGTTCCAGTGCTTCAGAGAACAAAGAAAAAACTGATGATGATGTTCCTCCTAATGTGAGAACCATTATCCCCATAAGGCTTACTACTACTAAAGTCTTTGAAGAAAAGTACCCTTCTGCTAACCTCCCACACATGGGTTGTTGGTGTATATCCTTCTTCTATTCGCTCTTCTAGCATCCCTGCTATGAAGGAAGACTTTGGTTGTCAAGATTTAAACATTATCGCTCCTGAGTTAGCGGAGTAGGTAACATTCTCCAAGAAGGGTTTTACGTATGTTTATATGTACTCCTTCACTTTGGGCCCGTTTTCATTGATCGGGGGACTTGACTTCGTTATCTTGGTGTTTTTCTTCCGTTACCAAGTCTACTTGGCACAAGTGAGCCCTTCTGTGTGGTGGACGGTCGCATGTCTTCAGTGTCTATGCCACGAGACGGGGGAAGAGCTATCCCTAGCTCGGCTAATGAACCATTATTCCCTCGAAATATTTTGTGGGGGAATGATAAACTTCAGCAAACGTGGTCACCATGCTTTGCTCACTAGCATGGAAGATGACAACGACCGTGGATGGATGGAATGGTTCGTTGCAGTTTCCACTGGGGACATCATCCCGGCTACAATTCTATCCTTTCCTGAATCATGGAACTGTACTCGTAAGTCCAACGTTTGTCTTCCCTTCTAGTTAAATATCGTTGCACGCTATTACTAATCCTTCTTATTTCATTATTTCGGCAACTCAGTAGACACGACCAAGGTTGAAGGCTTGGACCAATGGGTGCTGAAAATTTCGGATGTCACTACGCCTAAGACCCGCAAGTGGAAAACACTAGCCCTTAAATACGGGTAGAAGGCCAAAAATCATGGTAGGTTGAACTTATCTTATTTTTACTTTTAGTATAGGAAAATTGGTTAACTTTTCTTTCTTTTGAATTCAGGACTTTACCATGGCTCTGTTACTGCCCCTGAGGAGGACATTTTGGCCGGTCCTGCTGATATAATGAGGTTGCTGCAGGAGGCTTTCACCCGAACGGGTGTCATCGGCCCTGCTTCCAGTTCAAGTGCTTCTTCTCGGAGTCCCCGGTGGGAGAACAAGCAACAAAAAGGGAGATGTTCCTCCAAGATCGAGGACAAAAATTAAATGGCAAAGACGACAGCGTCCGGACCAGCCGCTGACACCGTGGTGACGAGTGTTGCGCCCGTAAACACTGTGACGATCGATGACGATGGAGGAGGAAATGATGAGAGTGCTTCTCTACATAGAAGAAGACGACCTTCATCAACTCAATAGAATGCTCAATTTGTTGAGCTAGTTACGCCAACCGAGGATAATATCCCGGTGCTTTGGGGGGAATATGATATAGAGGAAGATTCTAACTCCCACTTCCGAGTCCCAATTGCTATTCCCGGTACCATGGGGCTAGGTACCAGATCCCATCTTCGGTTGATGAGCAACCAACAACTAGCACTGCTTTTGTCGCAGATGTTTCTCAACCTACAACGCCATCAACTTTATCTCTATCTTCACCAACTTTGCCTTCTCCACCAGCAACTACTACATCATATCCACTGGTTGTAGTCATACGAGAGGAGGATGTCCCACTTCCCCACTCCCCAAATCATGGGAATTCGGGGAATATTTATTTATCCCCATCCGAAGATCCTCAGAGGAGGAGTGTTTCCCTCTCGATTTCTACCGGATGCTATATGCTGTCCCAGATGCTGGAACTTGCTATTTATATGAAGCCTCTGGCTTCAGAAAAGGATAGGAATAAAATACAATCTCTCTCAGGAGAGTGTATGGTAAAGAATTCCATGCACAACACAATGTCGGTACAATCTTTGTTCCTTCTATCTTTATTATGGCAGGATTTAATTTGTACTTCTATTTTGCGGGATAACTTCCTTGCTTTTGAGGGCCTTCAGAGGTTTATCCTTGACAAGGAGAAACTCACCTCCGAGCGAGATCGATTGTTGGCCGAGCGGGATCAAATTGATGCCCGCCTCCTGGAACTGGAAGCACAACCTGTGGAGGCAGTTGAGTTGGAGGCTCGGTTTCATCAAAGTGATTAGGAGGTAGTGACCCTTAGACAAGAGGACTCCCTGTTAAGGGTATAATTTGAAGAAGCAAAGGCAAAGTGGGTTGAGGTCCAAAATACCGTTCTTGCTGCTGCCGATCGCGAGGCTGCCTCTACTGAAAGACTGAATAATTTGGAGGTAGCCTTGAACTCCAAAGCTAAAGAAGTTGTTGCTGCTGAGGAGAAGTATGCCTGGTTGGAAGAGAGGCATAAAAGAGTTACGGAACACAACAAGTTTTATAACTGCACTATTTGTGACCTTGATGTCAACCTCCAAGCCGCTAAATCTGAGCAGAATAACCTTTCAACCGAGGTTGACCAGCTTAAGGAAGAACTTCAGTGCCGAGCGGCTTCCCTCGTTGTTGAAAAAACATATTTTGTGTATAGCATGAGGAGAAAAACCTTGGAAGATGCCAAAGCGGGCGTCATTGACTTTGATGCCGAAATCACCAAGGCCCGTGAGCTGGAGTCAACTGCCTGAAAGGGTCTCCCTATATAACCTGATGCTACTGACTCTTCTGGTTTCGGTTCCAGGTTCTTGGGAACTGAAGAAGAACCTAAAGAGGGTGATGGTGAAGGCCAAGATCTTGAGCCGGTGGAAGATCCACCTACTTCTCCTGGGGGTGCAAATGCTTCTTGCCCTCCATATTCCGGGGATGTAGTAGCTTAGATTTTTGCTTTCTTTTCACTTTGCTTTCTTTTCCATACTTTTGTACTCGTGCTGCTTGGCACATTTGTTGCATATAGAATTTTTTTTTCGTTTAAGTATTGCGCAAGTTTTTTCTCTTTGCGTACTATTCGTTTAAATATTGTGCAAGTATTACTTTTTTGAGTCGAGTTATGCAAGGCTTCAGGTGCATTTTTCCCTAATAGCATTTGGATATCGGGCATAAGTTCTTCCGGAATCAACCCTTTACCATGAGGGTTTCATAAGAGAGGGACCTCTTATGTTTATGATGGTCTTGAAGAGGATGTCTCATGTTCATTACGACACTAGTATTTGAAGTATTTGCTTAAGATTCAAATAATAAGATTAATTCATCGATATGAAAATAAACAAGATAAAAATAAAAGGACTTTACTTTATTCCTTCCATTTTAAAAAGTACATAAGCATTCGTTGTCCCAGGTCCCGATGATAAAACTTTGTTCCCGAATTTTGTAGTCTCGGTTGATGTAGAAGTCATTATTATCGTATTCTTATATCATTCCCCCCGGTGTTCGAACGCGAAGAATGTGAATTTGAACACTGAAAGTCTTGCTCCTTTGAAGATTACACTAGTGAATGGTTGGATAATCTTTAGTTTGATAGCAAACTTAACTTCCCCTTAGGAACTTTGCTATAGAGCTAAAGATTATCTAACAATCCTGCGGTGGCTTGCAATTGTGAACAGTCGGTTAATCTTTGGCCTGATAGGAAACTTTACTTCCCGGTAGGAACTTTGCTACCGAGCAAAAGACTATCTAACCACTCCGTAGTGGCTCGTTTCCTGCATGACTTGTCATTTAAAGGTCTTCTTTTTGCTGACGAAGCTTCCTTAGTAGTATGCTTTCCGTTGCTGCCTTGTTAAAAACCTTGCCAGAAAAACCCAATTGGAAAGAAAACTAGACGAAGGGAAAAATAGTGCAGCACATAATTTCAATATAGGCGGTGATCATCAGTAATAGTACCTTTTGAGTTGTGCCACATTCCAGTTGCTCAACAACTTTACTATATCTTGATTTTTCAATTCGTATGACCCTTTCCCGGCGATAGCTGAAACCTGGTAGGGGCCTTCCCCTGCCGGATCTAGCTTTCCTGTGTTGAATTTCCGGGTGTTCTGAGTTTTATTCCTTAAAACTAAGTCTCCTACTTTTAAATAACGGAGGTTGGCTCTTCGATTATAATATTTTTTCATTCTTTGTTTTTTGGGATGCCATCCTTATATGCTCCAAGTTCTTGCTTTCGTCGAGCAGCTCCAATTTGACCAACAACGCTTCATTTTTTGTTTCTTCATCCGTCCGAAAGTATCTCATGGTAGGTTCTCCTACTTCCACCGGGATCAAGTTTTATGCTCTGTATACGAGAGATAAATGAGTCTTCACCGTGCTTGATTTGGCCGTTGTTCGACACGCCCATAATACTCCTGGCAACTCTTCGGACCATTTGCCTTTAGCTACTTCCAATCTATTTTTGAGATTTGGGATAATCACTTGTTTTGTTGACTCTTCTTGATCGTTTGCACTTGGATGATAAGGTAATGATGTGATTCTTTTGATTTTCAGGTCTTCAAGGAATTTTGTGACCTTAGCGCCTATAAGTTGTGGCCCCTTGTCGCAAGCTATGCCTATAAATTGTGGCCTGTTGTCGCAGGCTATCTCTTTTGGTATCCCAAAACTGCAAATCATATTCTCCCACAGGAAATCTACCATTTGCACTCACCGATTTTCTGGTAAGGACCTGCTTCAACCCACTTAGAAAAATAGCCAGTTAAAATCAAAAGAAATCTTACCTTACCGGGGGCCGGCGGCAGCAGACTGACTATATCCATTCCCCATTTCATGAATGGCCAGGATGACAAACCCGAGTGTAGTAGCTCTGCCGGTTAATGTACCAATGGTGCATGGCTTTGGCATTTATCACATTTATAGACATAAGCCTTGGTGTCTTGTTCCATCTGGGGTCAGTAGTATCCTGCCCTAACTAACTTTAGCACTAAGGAATCCGCGCCTGAGTGATTTTCGTAGATCCCTTCGTGGACTTTTATCATGACATAGTTAGCTTCGGAAGCTCCCAAACATCGGGCCAACGGGCCTTGGAAAGATCTTCTATATAATTGACCTCCCCTGAAGTTGTATCGAGCTTCTTTAGTGGGTAGAGTCCGATATGCCTTGGGATCTTGAAGTAATTTTCCATGCTCAAGATAGTCAATGATCTCATTTATCCAGTACCAGACCAAATTGGTCGCGTTTACTTCATAATAGCCATCTACGTCCAATACCGAATGCATAAGTTGCACCACTGTACCAAAGTACGGTCCCTTCATTTTCGTGGGCTATCCTAGATTGGCTAGTGCGTCTGCTTGTGTGTTTTATTCTCTCGGGATGTGGGTAATTGACCATTCTATGAACCGTGCGAGAAGAGCCTGTACTTTCACTACATATTGTTGCATGCGTTCCTCTTTGGCTTTGAAGATCCTGTAGACCTGATTTACTTCTAATTGGGAATTGCATTTAATTTGTATGACCTTAGAGTCCAGTCCCCGGGCTAGCTTGAGTCCTGCAATCAAAGTTTCATACTCTGCTTCATTATTAGTTAGAGGAACAATTCTTATGGCCTGCCTCAGGGTTTCCCCCGAAAGCGTGATTAGCACAACGCCGAGCCCGGACCCTTTCACGTTGGAAGCTCCATCCATAAACAAGGTCCAAACTCCTGATGTCGATTCTGAAACCATCACTGCTTCTTTGGTATCCAAAGGTAACAGTCCCGGACTAAATTCGGCCACGAAGTCGGCCAAAACTAGTGACTTAATCGTAGTCCTAGGTTTATATTCTATATCAAATTCACTCATTTCGACTGCCCACTTTGCCAGCCGACCTGAAAGTTCAGGTTTATGAAGGATATTCCACAGGGGAAAGGTTGTTACCACGGCTATAAGATGAAATTAGAAATAAGGCCTAAACTTTTGAGCAGTGACTACAAGAGCTAAGGCTAATTTTTCAAGATGCGGTTAGCGAGTTTCTACTCCCGTTAACATTTTACTAACATAATAGATAGGAGATTACGTACCTTCGTTCTCACGGACTAAAACGACACTTACCACTACCTCCGAGAGTGCTAAATAAATTAGCAGTTGTTCACCTATAGAAATGAAGGGCTTGATAAATACCTTTTCAAATCCTTCAGAGCCTACTGGCATTCCGGAGTCCATTCGAAGTTCTTCTTCTTTTTGAGGAGTGAAAATAAGTGATGGCATTTTTTCAAAGACCGGGAAATGAATCTGCTTAAAGAGTCCAGTCTTCCTGTCAGCCTTTGAACTGCTTTTACGCTTGATAGCTGGTCATGGATGTCTTCGATGACTTTAAATTTATCGGGGTTGACTTTGATCCCCCTTCGCGACACCAGGAATCCCAAGAACATACCAGAGCTGACCCTGAATGCACACTTCTCGGGGTTAAGCTTCATGTTGTGCTTCCTTAGGATGTCAAAGGTTTCTTACAGGTGTTTAAGATGATCACCTGCATTTAAAGATTTAACCAATATATTTCTATGTACACTTTCATGGTTTTCCCTATTTGTTTCTCAAACATTTTGTTTACGAGTTGATGATAAGTGACTCTGGCGTTCTTTATCCTGAAAGACATCACATTATAACAATATGTGCCAAAGTTTATTATGAACGAAGTTTTTTCCTGGTCCTCCGAGTTTATCTTGATTTGGTTGTACCTAGAGTAAGCATCAAGGAAACTCATTAACTCATGCATGGGCGTCGCATTAATGTTTGGCAATGGGAATGAGTCTTTGGGGCATGCCTTATTTAGATCCTTATAGTCTACACATATGCGAAATTTATTATTCTTATTTGGAACTATTACTATGTTAGTTAGCCAGTCAGGATACTTTACTTCTCGGATTGAACCGATATGAAGCAAACGAGTTACCTCTTCCTTAACGAATTTATTTTTGGACTCGGCTATAGGACATTTTTTCTACCTCATCAGAGGGATGTTAGGATTAAGGATTAGTTTGTGCACGCCCACTTCTGGCGTGCTATCTGTCTTATCCGCATGTGACCATGCAAAATATTTAATGTTAAATTTATGAAATTCTATAAATTTTGACCTGAGCTCGGGGTTTAGTCCTGTCACCAAGTACAACTTCCTCTCCAAGAATTTTTCGAACTACGCGACTTGCTCAAGTTCTTTCGCTGTGGATTTTGTTATGTCCATTTCTTCTGGTACTTAGAAATATCTTGGTACCTGATAGGATTCCAATGACTCCTCCCCTTAGTTGACTTTGCTCGGTTCGGGAGCAGGCGTCGGTCCCTGTAATTGCTATGCTGCGTGCAGCTTCCCTTTGTTACTGGAAACTGAGACTACATTCATCTCCCTTTCCACCGGTTGGTCTCCTTTTATCTGTTTAATTCTCCCAGGAGTTGGGAATTTCAATAATTGATGATATGCTGACGGCAAAGCCTTCATCTCGTGAAACCATGGTCTCCCCAGGATAATATTGTAGCCCATATCACTGTCTACTACTTCAAAAAGGGTCGTCTTCATCACCCCCTCGGAATTTGTGGGCAACAAGATCTCTCCTCGAGTTGCCACACTTGCCAAATTGAACCCGACGAGGAGTTTTGTGGTCGGAATGATACTTCTGGTCAGCTTGGCTTGCTCCATCACTCTCTACTGGATCATATTGGCTGAACTTCCTGGGTCCACCAAAACACGTTAAATTTTAAAATATAAGACATTAAGAGAGATTACCAAGGCATCATTGTGCAGCAGCAGTAGCCCATTCACATCTTCTCCCATGAAAGTAATGTCGTCCTCAGCGACTTTCCGAAGTCTCTTACTGTGGGTTACTGAAAACTTCATATCTTTTTGCCGCAGAAAATGTCACACCTTTATTGTCGTTCCCCCCGAAAATCATGTTGATCATCAGATGGAGAGGATCTGCTCCTGCTTTCGAGGGTTCCGTGTTATCGCGATTGCGGATGTAGTTGTTTTTAGCCCGACCGCTTAAGAATTTTCTAAGATGGCCGTTTTTCAGTAATTTTGCCATCTCCTTGCGCAAATGCCGACAGTCCCTTGTTTGGTGGCCATTGGTCCCATGGTATTCGCACCACAAATTAAGATCCCTCTGAATAGGTGCAGATCTCATTGGTTTAGAGAATCGTGCTTCATTAATATTCCTCATAGCGGACACCAGTTCCACTATATTGACGTTGAAGTTATATTCGGATAACCTGGGGTATGAGGAATCCTGGGAACCCGATATCTCCTTGTCCTACAATGATATGTTATTCTGGCGGCGATCAGCTCTCTTATCGGTAGCGAATCTATCCGCCGACCAGAAACTTCTGTCGCGTCCTTCGACCCTTTCATAAGGAAAAAATCGACCTCTTGAAAATCGTCGATCTGTGTCAAAATCATCCTTTTATTTCTCCTTATCCATCTCCCGATCCCGATCCTTAGTTGATGCCGGGAAACCGAGCTGATCATCCTCAATCTTTATCTTTGACTCGTACCGGTTGTGAACATCCGTCCATGTTGTTGCCTGAAACTCGAGCATGCTTTCTTTTAATTTCTATGAAGCATCAGAACTTCTTGGATTCAGACCTTTATAAATACTTCAGCTGCCCATTCGTCCGGTGCGACCGATAGTGACATCCTTTCATTCGGGAATCTGGTCACGAACTCCCGCAACAATTCAGACTCTCTTTGCGCAATCCTGAATATGTCGTCCTTTTTTCCATGTACCTTTATAGCCCCGACATGGTCCTTGATAAAAGAATCCGCGAGAATATCGAAAGAATCTATTGAGTTCTCGGATAAAAGAGAATACCATGACAGGGCCCCCTTCGTGAGGGTCTCCCCGAATTTCTTCAATAAGACTGATTAAATCTCGTGGAGCTAAATCATTCCCCTTCACCGCCGTTTTATAGGTGGTGATGTGCTCCTGAGGATCCGAAGTCCCATTCTACTTCAACACATTTTGCATCTTGAATCAATTCGGGATCAATTCTTGTGTCGCGCTTGATTTGAATGGCAACTGTGTGTATTTATTTGAGTTCGGTCCTTTCCTTACTGGTGGTAAACCCGGAATTTGATTCGTTGGGGCATATATTTCCCTTATAAACTGCACTAGTTCAGTTTTAAAGGGGTCATTTTCATTGTTATTACCGGATCCGCTACCCTTACCACGGTCCTGTCGAAGCTGACTTTGCCCCTCGGGGTGTTGTTGTCGACACTCTCGTTGTTTGCTTTGAGGGAGCACCGGGAGGAACTGGAACTTGTCCATTCGCGTTGTTGGAAGCACCTGACAACGTCTGTCTCAACTCTGTCATGACCTAATCCTGTCGTGAGAGGTGGCCCATAATAGCCTTTGGTTGCTCCCTCAGGATCCTTACTTTTTCAGGAGTTTCCTCTCGAACATGTCGTGGACATTTCCCGCCATGGACCGACGTGAACTCATCCCCCTCATTGCGAGTATCACTGATCGAATCTTTGTGCTGAGGCTGATTTCCTTGGGCCTCAACATTGTGTGCGATGTTGACATCGCTATCTACTATTTTCTATGATTTTGCTAAGAACAAAGAATCCAACATGGTAGTAATAGATGCAAGGATCAACGCAATTACACAAATGTCTAAGCCCCACGGTGGGTGCTAAATTATTTACCCGTAAAACGGTACAATTGAATTTATACATGATTTTTAAAAAAGTGAATCAATTTGATCCCAAAATGATAAATAAATTAAATAAGAAGGTAAGATTTAGCGTTGAAATTGAGCTTTGAACAGTATGTAGCATAAGTTTGTCAGAAAATTTGTGCCCTACAATGGTTGTTGAGCTTACTATTTATAGTTGTCCCTATGGTACAAGGTCCTAGGATCAAGCCGCTCTTTTACAACTTCAGGTGATAATTTTAATCTATACCATATTTGATCGCCCCCATTTAATCTATACCCATATTTTAAAAATCATTTAACCTATACCCTAATTTTCACAACTTCAGGCGCCGCCTTCCTGATACTTGTGCAAAACTTCAGCTTATTTAGTGCTGAAGTTTTTACAAATTAACTAAACAATTTCAGCATCTTCTGCTGAAGTTTTTGAAAAAGCTTTATGACAAAACTAATTAATCGAGGACAAAACTTCAGCTTATTTAGTGCTGAAGTTTTTACAAATAAACTAAATAACTTCATCATCTTCTGCCGAAGTTTTTGAAAGAGCTTTATGATAAAACTAATTAATCCTGGACAAAACTTCAGCTTATTTAGTGCTGAAGTTTTTACAAATAAATTAAATAACTTCATCATCTTCTGCTGAAGTTTTTGAAAGAGCTTTATGACAAAACTAATGAATTCAGGACAAAACTTCAGCTTATTTAGTGTTGAACTTTTTAGAAATGAACTAAATAACTTCAACATCTTCTTAAGTTTTTGAAAAAGCTTTATGACGTACAAAACTAATTAATCCAGGAAAAACTTAAGCTTATTTAGTGCTGAAGTTTTTACAAATGAACTAAATAACTTCAGCTGAAGTTTTTGAAAAAGCTTTATGTCAAAACTAATTAATCCAGGACAAAACTTTAGCTTATTAAGTGTTGAAGTTTTACAAATGAACTAAATGACTTCAGCACTTCTGCTGAAGTTTTTGAAAAAACCTAGAATGCTGAAGTTTGTCTGATTGACGTTGCTACTTCAGGCCCGTATGCCTAAAGTTTTTGCGAAAAGTGGGTACGCTTGCAATTTTTTCTGCAAAGCGGGTATACGTTAAAACGTGACCCAAAAGTGGGTATAGATGTAAAAGCCCCATAATTTTTACTATGGTTGTGGGATTCATACGAGGTTGAAAGAGACAGTGGGTTTGGAGGAAAATAGACTAAAACTTACTACGTAGTATATTTTTTGGGATTTTTATACAAATAGCCGGTTGAATTTGCTGTTTATTTTTTTAAACTAGTATACTTATACATGTTATATATCAATTATAAATATAGTATACATTCTACGGCTCTTTTAAGTTTAAGCGCTTGGGTAGGTGACTATTTAAATTTATTCTTCTTCTTTTTTTGCATCTACCAGTTGAAACCCTAAAATTTAACTATGCGGGTGTTATAATCTTATTAACTTTTTTTGAAATATCACCACCAAAGGAAGAAAAAAGAAATGAAGAATGAAGATTAATCTTATTTGGTTTCACATAGTAGAAAGGGTATTGTTATGTGCATTAAGAAAGATTTAGTACTAGAAGAGTTGTTCATCGTATAATAATTATAAGGATAATAATATAGAAAGATTTTGGATGACTGAAGAAACTTTTGTTAGTCATTTTATTCAATGTCATATTACGATATTAAGTAGACTTATTTCTAGTGTGATTTTATGTCAAAATAGCTAATACTGTAGTTGAGATGGTAAATTGTGCAACGGGGTATAAGGATTTACATTAATCCAGATCTCAACCACCTAGATTATTTTGGTCAACCAAATATAATCAGTATATTTTTTAAAATATAACTAGTAAATAATTGTTTAGTGACTAAGATATTGTCACATTCTAATGTTAATGGCGGATCCTTAATTTCAACGGCGCGAGTGTGACTGTTGGTTTTAACTTGAGCTTTATATTTCTGTTCAATTTTTGTTTCACGGATGTCCCGAAGAGACTATTCATTTTATTTAGAAGAATTTTCCCAAAGTACTGCAGTTTAAAATTTATTTTTTCCGATTCATAATAAGTAACCAATTTACTTTTTTATTTTGGTCCAAAATAAGTATTCATTTATATAATCAAGAAAAAATTTAATTTACTTTTTTAAATTACTCTTATGTATGTATCCCTAAAAAGTCTTTTACCTCATATTAGCTATGCTGCAACATTTAATTAAGAGTAGTTTAGTCGCACTAACTATTTTTGTCCATAATTTAATATTTTTTTAATGGGTGTACCAAAAGCAAATTAGTCACTTATTGTGAATCGGAGAGAGTAATTATTATATGTAACAATAAATTGCTTAATTACCATTCGATCTATTATTTAATTATTATATGCATGCATCACTTATATTTATTCGCTCTTAATGGTTGTATCAATCCATACAAATGCACCGAAAGACAATGGTACATACAGTTACCGTATCACTGTATGTGACTCCATACACTGTATACACTGTATTTATTGTTAGAATTTTGATATAAAATAAGAAGAGTAGCTACGAATTGTAAGATTTGAAAGTGTATTTACGTATGGTAAATATAATATNATGAAATGGAATAAAGATGGACCAAGCTACTTATGAATGTAACCACAATTAACATCACTACGGTCGGGCTATCGAACACGGGGTCAGAAGTGAATTACGAGTCGGACCAATCTGCGAATCGAGCGAGCTCCCCTTGCATGCAATGATGTGGTGGTAAACCTCTCATTCTAATTCAGTGCTCTCCAAACCGCGCGGGAAGGTTTCCCATCACACGGCTCACCAACTTGATCTTCCTACCATTTATTTTTTCATTTTATTTATTTATTTAATTTTTCGAAATATAGTCCACTAGAATGATGGGAAAATCAATCATGGGCTATATTTGGTTGGTTGTTGATCCTTCACTCAAAAATCAAACCAAAACAAATAAACAATCCCAAGATTGATTACTCATCAATCTCCATATCCCGAATCCCATTGACCCTTACATTTTTCACTTGATTTTGGGGCATTAAACTCAAAGTACTCAATTTTTCAGGCATGGTCATTGATATGTACAAAGGGTGTATGGAATAAGAAATAAAATTGAAATGGAA
Source organism: Nicotiana paniculata (assembly GCA_005239505.1). Classification (NCBI taxonomy): domain Eukaryota; kingdom Viridiplantae; phylum Streptophyta; class Magnoliopsida; order Solanales; family Solanaceae; genus Nicotiana; species Nicotiana paniculata. The sequence continues at coordinate 39,155 of ML344778.1, read as the reverse complement.
TAACAAAAGATTTGCTAAACAAGTTTTTATCATCTTCGTTTAGGAGCTCTTAGTATTGAAGTGGTTTTACAGCATAATTTCTTAGTGGCGGATTTAGGTTGCGAGGTATGATAAATAATACTTTCTCCGGTCTATCATAAGTGGTTATTTTATCTTTTTTGATCCAAAATAAGTGTCCATTTATGTAATCAAGAAGAAATTAATTTTATTTTTCAAAATTTTCTGTTAGTTACATATTCCAATGTGCCAAAATAATAATTAATTAAGGTTAATTTAATGAATATATCCTTTTTTCCTCTAAGAGTTCGTATTTGCTTAATGGGTGTGTCAAAAGTAAAATGGTCACTTATTGTGGCCGGAGGAAGTACTTATAAATCTAAATAATTGATCATGAACACGCACTATGATCATATTTGACCACTATAAATTTACATTAAAATCAGTAAAACAACCATAACATATAAATCCTGAATTTGCCACTAATTCTTTTACGGTTCTAAAATGCAGCATTTGACTTTCGACCAAGAATAATGCAATTTGAGCTTACATGTTAGGCAAAACAAAGAATATAGATGCACTGGTTGAAAAGTCGGAATAGATATTGTTTCTAATAATTTTTTCTTTGATTTTTGCTCTATTTTAACTTATAAACTTGATTTTTATTAGGCTTGACTTTTTCAACTTTTTGTTCACACTATTAAGTGGGCGTTTGAACATAAGAATTGTAAAATTTTAAAAAAAAAGCGAATTTTTTTTTTAAGTGAAAATAATATTTGAAAATTAGAGTTGTATTTGAACATGAATATCATTTTTGGTTGTTTTTGAAGTTTTGTGAGTGATCCGAGTGAAAATTTTGAAAAAAAACTTTTGGGAATTTTTCAAAAATTTCAAAAAAATTCCAAAATGCATCTTTAAAGTGAAAACTAGAAATTTTGTGACCAAATACTAATTTCGAATAAAATGAAAAAATTTCGAAAGAAAAAGTGATTTTTTTTAATGTCCAAACGGGCTCTAGATTTCTCTATTGGCGTAAGTAACAGATAGAGAAACATATAACTTTTTTTTTTTAAAACAAAAATTCCACTTTATAAAAGAAAAAATAGCAAAAGGTTGGACGGCTAACCTTTGTCCTAGTAGTATAATTCTCTTTCTTTTCTTTCTTCATTTTACTTTATATTTTTCATTTGAATCCAATTCCTTAACAATTTTCATTTTAGTCAAAATTATACGGCTCGAAAGAGAATCTTTCAAATGGAATGCATCAAAGGTTGGCGCGTGGGCTGCTTTTAATAATTCGATTAGATCCCACATTTAAAAATTAGAAACTGTACTATAATTTCTTCAATAATTCTATAATATTTTTAATTAAGCAGAAGAAAAGGGATATTAAGCACCGAGGCCATTGACAAGTTTTTAAATTAAAGATATATGTGATTAGATCAAGAAAAGTACACTAATGCTGAAAGTTGGTCGCCTATTAGATCTAAACAATGATATTTAACAATCTAAGCAGATATTAAATCATGGTCTCTTCAATCTCTTCATATTGACGAACCATCGTTAGATATATCATGGGAAATATATATCCGAAATTTCGTTAATTAAAGGGCTCATGATTTGATCACTTTGCCCTTTATCTCTCCTAAAAATTTTAGGAAGGTGTTCAGACAATTATTATACAAAGATAAGTTGGGAATACAAGAATTAATGCTTTCTAGATTTTTTAAAATGCTACTTATTTTGAACTATTTTTAGGAGACTAAATTTAAATGGATGTGAGGGAGCAGGGGTGTTCATAGAAACCCGAAAAACCGAAACAAATCGACCAAAAAATCGATAGTTTTTAGGTTTGATTTTGGTTTTGAATTTTAAAAATCGATTAAATTTGGTTTGGTTTTAATAAGAAAATAACCGAAAAAACCCGAACCAAACCGACTATAGAAGTAGCTATTTAAATTTATTATTACACCTATATATATATACATTTTAAGATAAAGTTTCTAAATACAATAATCTAATTATTTGCCTTTACATTCTAGTTTGATTGGTAGTTTGCTTTTACTAAGTACAAGAATTATTTCATGTTAAAAATAATCGATTTTTAATTGAGTACTTAAATTGTTCATCACTATTTTATTCAATTATTATCAATATATCATGGTAAATGATACATTTCTTAAAGAGCAATTGGTTTGATAGTGTTACGTTGAAAATGTAGTCGCCGGAATATGTGTTTGGTAGTGTATGTCTCATATTTAAGAAAAAACCGATAAATAACCGAAAAAACCGAAAAACCGATAAAAACTGATGAAAATCGAATCGCTCCTACTTAATTGGTTTGGTTTGGTTCCGACATTTTAAAAACCGACTTACTTGGTTTGATTTTTTTAAGGAAAAATCGATCCAAACCGAATTATGAACACCCCTATGAGGGAGTATATATTTATCTCGTTTAGTACATAAAAAGATAATTAAGTTAACACACGTCAAACTAATTCATGATAATTCAGACGTTCTTCAACAATACCAATAATATGTGAGAATTTATCATAAAACTGGCTAGTTTTACGCTCATTGTCGGTCTACCGTAATCTGTCTTTTTTATTAGGGTTTGAGATCGCCAATATGAGCAAGCTCACACCGACAGAAGAAGTTAATTCAGACATTCTCTCATTTGAATATATTAACTTAGCTTTAAAACATTATGAAATGTTTCATTTTAGAAAACGTCTTTCGAGCAAAACGTAGAAGTTTTAAAGTTGTGGCAACACATTCAGAAACATATTTTCTTCAACAGACACTTATAGGTAAGATCGGTGTTAGACTGGGTTTTATTTTTGGTGCCTAAATTTAATAGACAAAGAATTAAAGGAAAAGACTGTAATTGCACTGTGTGTTTATACCAAACTATATTAACTTATTATAGTTAATTAAGTGATACATATTAAACGACATGATTTAACGGTAAACCTGTACATGAACAACATACTTTCATGTATTGAACAGTTTAGTGTAAATACTATATGTGTCATAATAGATCCCTTTGGATTTACATGGTATGTAATAATGCAGTACAAAATAATATAAGTTGACATATAAGTCTAGCTTGTAATATTTTTTTTAAGACCTTATAGAACCTCAAACCAAAATAGAACCTCAGGAATCAACTAAAGTAAAAACCATCTACTTAACTACTACCGCCCTAATGTTGTGTTGGCTTTGCCAACTTATTGGGTTGCGGGCGGAGAAAAGCGGACGTGGGGATTCGGGTCAGGGCGCAGCGTAACTAAGAGAGCCATTCCATTTAGGGCGAGACAAAATGGGCGGGCACGGGCGGAACGTAATCAAACCAGTGAAACAACTGATAAGTGCTTTGAAAGTAAAATCTAGTGAAACAATTACTCCAAATCCAACAAATTCCTCCTCCAACAATAGCCCTACAACTGAAACCTACCCAACTCTCAATGCCCTCCCTTCTCCTAAAAATCCAGAACACCAAACAAAGATCTTGTCCAAACCAAAACGCAAATCTCAATCCCCAAAACACCAACTGCTACATTCGACCACTATAAGACCCACCTCTCTTAAACTATCTCTCACCCCATCTCCAGAACTCACTCACACAAACACACCATTACCCTATGAAAATGCCTCGTTCAAAACACTCATACAGCAACCAACCTCCACGTCTGAGAAACCATCACACACGCCCAACACAAACATCAACTGCCATAAACCAAATCACTCCAATCCCCTCCACCATGCATGTTTCAACTTGCCCCAATGACACTAGGGAACAACACCATAGCCCCTTTTCAAAACACGCTCCATCACTACGTACAACTTCAACCCAGTACTTATAAATCTACCACTAGAACCCTTCACAATCAAATCACCCATACCAAGCTGGAACAACCACCCCATAAGCCCACTCCCAAACATACCACCCGAAATTCCTCGAATTCAAATGACCAACCTAGAAATGTTTCAAGCATACAAAACGTTACTCTACAACCAAATTGCCCGATAAGAAGACCTCCTAGCACTGGGAAACATGTTGGTGCACTCCTCGAACAACCTACAATCTCAGAACTCCAACTCGCTATCATATCTACTAAGCAACTTTGCCAACTTGTCGCTTAATCAAGTCCTTCAAACACTTCATACACTAGTCACACTAGCTCAACTGGAGAACTTCTCCATGGATCAGTTAGTGCCGGATACGAAAACAACAACTCAATCATTCCATTCAACAACTGCAAATTCCCCTCCCCCACATGTCCCGGAACTAGAGGAAAACCAACCAAACACTCAAGATCAAGTGATGGAGCCTATCCTTCTGACGAAGGAATGTTTAATTCTGACCTTCCTAGAAAATGCAGAAGAAAAAATCTTAACTCAAACACCTCCAAACATTCGGAAAGTGTCGCTCAACATCAGGTCCTGTGCATGGTCGCCAATGCAACAAAATGTCCTGAACCTGTGTCCAGCAGCTGCAACAAACCTAGATCTCACTTTGGGTCAAGGAATGAACTATACAACTAACTCCCCAATGAAGATTCTCCTATGAAACTGTAGGGGTGGTAACAATCCCACCTTCAGGCGTAATTTGGACGCCATTTTACATGCAAACACACCATCTGTCCTAGCTCTTACTGAAACAAGAATGACTGACCATGATACATTACTACAGCAACTGCCTTTCACAGATTTACTGCAGGTACCAGCTTCAGGGTTCTCCGGAGGAATAGCATTGTTGTGGAACAACCATGAAGTCACCATAGAACCAATGGTACTCACTGAACAAGAAATTCATGCCACTGTGAAAGTAAGTACATCATCACCTGCGTGGATTATTTCCATCATATATGCAAAGAACAATGTTAGATATAAAAATATTCTGTTCAAAAACCTCAAAGAAATGGCTAACATTATCAATCTCCCATGGTTAGTTTGTGGAGATTTTAATGAAGTAAGAAATGCTTCTGAAAAGTTAGGAGGCAATCCCATAAAAACCACGAGAGTATATGCTTTTGTTGATTGCATTAATACTATGAACATGGTAGATCTAGGGTTTACTGGACCTCGTTTCACCTGGACTAACAAACCTAACTGCCTAAACAATAATTCCCTTATATTAGAAAGACTAGATAGATTTATGAGTAACCCGACTTGGCTTAAACTATACCAAGATTCAAATGTTACTCACCTCCCTCGCACTTACTCAGACCACTGCCCCTTGCTCCTTAATCTCACACGTCAGTCACACAAACCTGCTAGTACCTTCAAGTTCGAAAATATGTGGCTATGACATCCTGATTTTAAAAATTTGGTTTCAAGTTGTTGGCATTCTAACATTGACTATACCTGTGCTATGGTCAGCTTTAAAAATAATGCCCAACTTTGGAACTCTACGTGTTTTGGAAATATTTTTGCTAAAAAAAAAACTTAGTTGCTAGAATTGAAGGACTTCAAAAAATGAATCAAAACAATAAACACATGTTTCACCACAACCTTGAAACTAATCTTATTTCATATTACAACAATATTCTTTGGAAATTAAAATCTAAAGTTCAATGGCTAAACGGTGATACAAATACAAAATTTTTCCACACAACTACAATCCATAGAAGACAAAAAAACAGGATCCTTGGCTTAATTGATAATGTTGGTAATTGAACCTTAGACAAAGAAATCATTCACACCACTATCCTTAATCTCTTCAAGAAAGTATACACTACTGAACTATCATTCAGTGATAAAAAATTCATACCCAGAGACCTTCACTCACTCACACCTGAAGATCAGCTTCTGCTTACCAAACCCCTATCTACTTTAGAAATAAAACAAGCCATTACCTCCTTCAAACCACTAAAGGTACTAGGACCGGATGGCCTTCACCCTATTTATTCCCAACAATTTTGGGATGAAACAAAAAGTGCAGTCACCAAAACTTGCATGGGTGCCTTCTCATCCAATCACATTTCACCAGAAATCAATAATACCTACATAGTTTTAATACCTAAAGTTAAAAACCCTGAAATGATCACCAAATATAGACCCATAAACCTTTGTAATACAATTTACAAAATTATTACAAAAATAATTGTCCACTGTATCCGACTTCTACTACACAAAATTAATAGCCCTAACTAATGTAGCTTCATTCCTGGGCACAGGGCTACTGATAACAGCATAATTGTCCAAGAAGCAATTAAATCTTTCAATAAAAATACTAGTAAAAAGGACATATGATGCTAAAAATTGATCTAGAAAAGCCAATGGTCCTTTATTAGATTTTTCCTGGCTAGCTTAAACTTTCCCCCAAAGCTAATTTTCATTATGTCTTGTGTCTCAACTTCATCCATATCAATACTGGTCAACGACAAACCCTCCACCTCTTTCAACCCAACTCGTGGCATTAGGCAAGGCGATCCCCTATCACCCTACCTATTTATCATTTGCATGGAATCCCTAAGCCGCTTAATCAATAAGACATCAGCCGCAACCTTTGGAACCCTATCAAAATAGGTAGGGTCTCAACAAAATTATCCCATCTTCTCTTTGCAGATAATCTAGTCCTATTTGCCAAAGTCGATACCAAAATACTTCTACCATCATAAACATTTTCAATAATTTATCCTACGCCTCTGGACAAAAAATTAACTTTGCAAAATCTAAAGTCTACTTCTCAAAAAATGTGTCCCTCACCACCCAACAACTTATTGCAAACTACCTCAACATCACCCCAACCACAAAATTTGGGAACTACCTAGGGTTACCATTACTAACAACCATCCAAAAAGTGTCGACTATCAATACATTATTGATTGCATGAATAACTAACTTCAAGGTTGGAAAGCAAACACGTTATCTATTGCCGGACGTACTACTCTCATCATAACTTCTCTGCAACAATCCCTACCTATGCAATGCCAATTAACACGATCCCTAAAAAATGTATTGAAAAAATCGATCGCATCCAACGCAATTTGCTCTGGGGATCCACTTATACCAAAAAAGAATCCATGTAATGAACTAGGAGACTGCTACACAACCCAAGAGTTGGGGTGGATTAGATATCCCCGATACTACTGCAAATAATTCATCCCTCCTTTCTAGCCTAACTTGGCGTTTTATTTCAAACCCAGAACATCTCTAGGTCAAAATATCAAAAGAAACACACAGAACACGCCAACCTCTAAATGAGTTAAAAATGAAATCATTTGACTCTTACATCTGGAAAAACATTACTAAAAATATACAATTCTTTAAACAAGGAATAGCTTGGAATATTGGAACATGTTCTAACATCAGGATTTGGGAGGATAATTGGATAGGCTCAAACGACTCTTTACGATCAATCATACAGGGGCCTCTCACACAAATTGACTCAATAAAAACAGTTAACAATATAATGCTATCTAATAATGAATGAGACCTCTCCCAATTATCCGTGCAAATCCCTACAAATATTTTACGACTTATTAATAATACTTACATTAAAGAATCAGACCTAAAAAAGGATTCTTTTTTCTGGAAAAATATCACATCAGGATTCTTCACTACCAAATCAGCTTACATAAACTACCTACATCATTCCAAACTTATTCCAACACCCCTCGCGCTATCAACCCAATAGGTATGGAAAATTGATGCTTTAAACAAAGTAAAGTTTTTCATGTGGCTTATGTTAAACAACAAATTACCAATTGCTGTTGATTTATTCCACCGTAATATTATTTCTACAAATAACTGTGCTTCCTGCCCAAACAATTCTGAAATAATAATTCACTTATTCATAACTTGCCCAAAAGCAAGATCCTTATGGGAGAAATTCAACTTACATATCCCCTTAATCAAATAAAATCTACAATCTTAGACCTCTGCACGAGAACTACAAAGTGTATTGTTAGTAATAACCAAACATTACTTTTAAGCATCTTAACCCCTATCATTCTTTGGTCCATCTGGAAAAATAGGAATCAAACCCTCTTCCGAAACTCCGCTAAGCCACTAACCCACACTGACATAACTTTCCAAACTTTAGAATACTTACACCTAGTGCATAAACACCAAAACAAGCCTCTCCACATAACCAAAACAATCATTGGTCACCACCTCCAAACGGTTATTTTAAGCTTAAAATAAATGGTGATTTTGATGTAAAAACAAAGAAAGGAGGGGGAGGTGGATTCATCTGAAACCATAATGGGGAGTGGATTATTGGATATGCATCTCAAAACTACTCTCACTCTGCAGTTCACATGGAAATCATGGCCTTACACAATGGGCTAAAGCTGGCAATGAATAATACATTAACTCCATTTATTATGAAAACAGACTCACATGTATTATCCAAATACTGTCATCAAATAATCTAGCTTTCTCACACATATTACTGGATTGCTGGCACCTACTGGAGCAGCTGGTCAGGCTACATGTGTGCCATATTTTTGGAGAAGCAAATGTTGCTGCTGACAAGCTGGCCTACTATGGGAAAGACAGAGATCCAGAAACGCGAAGAAATATCATGTTCTTCGTATCCCCTCCCCCTTTTATTTTAATTGTACTCCAAGAAGACATATTTGGAATTGGGATTAAACGCCCTGTTCCTACCATGTAATAGGTATGTTGTTTTTCAATAAAAAATTTTCCTTTCATTAAAAAAAAAAAAAAAAAAAAAAAAGAAATCCAAACGGATATTTAAAAAAAATACTACTCAAGGTATTTTAACCTAGACGGTACTTCTGATTTCTGAATATCATGTGAATATTAACATACTTCTTAAAATGTACATAAATCATAAGTTTTTGATTTAAAATTTAGAGATTTTCTGATTTTATCATTCATTGTTCATTTCTGTATAGATGATATTTGTTTACCCTTAAAAATGAGTAACAATTGAATTTTTACGCATTTTAAAGGATATGTGATTTAATTTAACATGAATGATCTAAGAACAACAAATAATTAATTTAAAGAGAAACAAAACGATCAAACAAAACGTGATAGAACAATTAAGCCTGGCTTTAAGCTGGACGTTGAAACTGATTCCGGTTGATCCCTCGAGAAGGGATTGGTTGCAACTTAAAGAAAAGAGTAACTGAAGAACACTTCGAACAATATCTAGAAGACAAAAATAAACTTTATTGCTTTGATGTGCGTGTCTACAACGGTTGACAAATGAAAAAGTTCTCCTATTTATATAGTAGGGGAGTTTCAATCCTAGTACAAATATAAATAAGGTAAAATCCTTATCTTCTAGTACATTATGATCCGCATTTGATATCGAGCGAGATTCGTGTCGTAATATCTAGTTGATGGCGGATATTTCGGTCCTTCGTTCGTTCTCTCTAACCGTCTTCCCATTAGTATCAATTCTTTGTTTTGCTCGAGCTCTATTCCTATCATATTTGTCCATGTACGAATCTTGGTGCGTCATTTGTCCCCCGGGTCTCTGATCAGGGGAGACCTTGGCTTTACCTGAGACTGCGTCAAACCACATCGTCTTGTCGTTTCTTCACCAAAAAATCGGGGATAACTTTATCCCCGATTTTACTCGTACACAGATAGTCCCCTCACCTTTCGAAGAGTAGATTTATAGAAACGACGAGAAGTGATTAATTGACCCCAGTTCCTTCCTCCGTACGTCACAAGCGAGTTGCAAGTCACCAAAACATCCCATCAGTCATGCCGTTCCGACTTCGGACACTTGTCAGTCATCTGTTGACCATCCTCGGTAGGCATCGAATGCAAAACATCGCGCATTCATTATTTCTTCCCTATAAAATCTCTGATTTCTTCTTCTTCTTTTTCACTTTTTTACTTTCCGATTTCGAATCTTCTTGAGTTATCATCAGATTTTCTATTTGTTCATCAATCTTACAAATCTTCATAAATTATTCACCATATCTTCATATCTTCATCTCTCGTCTTCAAAATTTCATACTTTACCTTTAAATCTTCAAACTAGATCTTCAAATCTTGATATCAATCCTCAAACCTTCACATCAACCTTCACCTTCATATTCCCATATCAAGATGGCAAAAACCTCAAAATTGGTGCCTCAAAACACCGCTCCTTCAACTTCTACCCCGGCCGCAAACACCAAGACAACCTTTCCGGTAGCAGCCTCAGAACCTCCTCTTATAGAATTATCCCTCGAGGTTGTTCCATAGACAACGATTTTAAGGTTAAAAAATCCTCCAAACAAGGAGATTAAGGTGACGAGACGTAAAGGTATCTATTATCAATTATCGAGGAGACGCTCCAAGAGGTCCGGGAGGACTGTAAATGGGAAGGCAAAAACGTGGTCATCCCCAGTCCCAATGAGTACATAACGACACATGTGGAAGGATACTTAAGAATTTATATGTATCCCTCACACTCGGTCTGATGGACACCGTTGTCCTTGATTTCTGTAAGAGGTGCCAGATCTACATCAGCAAAATCCACCCATCCTTTGGGAGGATCATGACTCTTCTTCGCCACTTTCCAACAACATGGAGGACCGGTTCATGATCGATCATCTGCTCCGTGTTTACATCCCACAAATTTTTTGAGGGGGGTTAATCAAGCTTGCCCGATGGGAAAAGAAGGCTCCCTTATCCTGCATCAACGAGGACAAGGACCGAGGTTGGAAAGGGAGGTTTGTTCGGATAAAGACTGAAGACCTCATTCCCACCGAGTTCCTGTCGTTCCTCGAGTAGTAGAACTCAAAATGTAAGTTTATTTCCTTTTAATTCACGCCTTTGAATTGATCCCAATATGTAGATGTCGCCTGAGTCCCCAATGCAATCCCTCGTTTTAGGGAGTAGGTCGAGGAAATTTTCAAACAACTCACATATTCAGAGTGTGAGTGGCACAAGCTTTCCAAAGGAATATGGGAGGCTCGTTCCCATGGTGAGTATCCCTCTTCTCCTGGTTGAATTTTCCTCTAAGTCTTTTTCATTTCATCGTCATTCTGACTAGGTCATTTCTTTTCACAGGTTTTCCTAAGACCACCAGGCTTCGGGCAATTATCAAGGCCGTAGCCTCATCCCCGTCTGAAAAGCCCTCTGCTTCAGTACAACCTACTGCCGAAGTTTCTACGAAGAATAATTAGAAAACAAGAAAGAAGAAAAGGCCCTTGACTCCTTGGACGCTCCCGCCGAGGCCAAGAAGAAGAGGATCGTAGTTAGGGTCAAAAAGAGTACCATGAAAAGTACCCGTGCCTGGGTCCCTGAACCTGAATTTCTCTATCGCCCTAGGGATTACCCAAAGGGTAATGATATGGAGTTCGTCATCCACGAGCCGATCAACGGTGCACAAGATCTAGCAGCCCCGAAGGGGGATGATCGTAAGGCTGAATCCTCCTCAGCTCAGGAAATCGAGGAGGAACATATGGCCACTTCTCCTCAAGAAGCTACTCCGACTCTGTAAGAGACCGCCGACGTCATTGATGTCCTGGAGTCACCGTCTCACATGAAGCCTCTTTTAGATGAATCTCGGGTCGTTACAGAAAAACCAACCGAGGTATCACGGGTCGTGGACGGGGCTCTCAATTTGTTTTTCAAAGGCGTAGATGTCAGTGTGATAGAAGACTACTCCAGTTTTGGCCATCTAGAGATCCCGAAAAAGGATGCTCTACCGGGATCAGGTGGGCCGAGTTCGATCCCAAAGCTTGAGAAACAGTTTCCCGCCCCGAGTGTGGACCCTGAAATGGAAGAAGGCGTTCATGTTCACAGTATCAGCGGATACTAGGATGGTATCCAGGCCGGTCGGTGTGGCTAGTTACTTCCATTCCTTGGTAACCGAAGAGGACCAAGTGAAGAAGAACGAGGTAGACGAGCCAAGCCTCTTAAACAAGTCACATCAGCCGCTGAACATGGTATACTTTCTTCCCCTCATATATTTAAAGAGTTCATTTTGCCTTAACAAATTTTAACGATTTTTCTTCTTTTGTGCCTCAGGCCTCGGTGCTTCATCATGAAAGCTTCCACTGGTACCGAATGGAGGTGAGTCACATCGAGTTCCAGCTCAAGGAGCAGGTCCGACAAAAAGGACATATATAAAGCTCTTTGCGAGCAAAAAGATAAAGTCCTCGAGGGACCGCTCTATCCTCCAAGTCGAGCTAGAAAATGATTAAAAAGAGGCCTCGAAGGTGAAACAGGAACACTCTGTCGAAAATGTAAGAGTGTTTGAGATCAATAATGAGAAGTTAAACACGGATGTTAACGCTGCAACCTTGCAAGTTCAAGAGAAAATAACCCTGATCGACCAGCAAAGGTGCTAAATGGACGAGGACAAAGCCTCAGATGAGGAGTTGAGGTGAAAAATGGATCTCCTTGCCTCGGAGATGCCACCAAAGAGGATTTGGCATCAACCAAAGTACAACTCCGGGTGATAAGAAGGAAAGACGACAAATGGTTTTGGCTAAATGATGAGCTCTGGGCACAACTCGACTTGGCCGTTACAGAAAGGGATGCTCTCGTCCAAAGATACATCGCACTGAAGTCCAAATTGGAGGCGGCTTTGAACGAGGCCTGTGAAGTTCAGGACATGCTGGCCCAGTATAAGAACGATGTTGGGGTAACCGAGGCTCGTGTAATAATGAAGGCCGAATATATGAAAGTGGATGTCTCGGAGAGAGAATCTTGAGGAGATCTATTCCCGGTGGATTGACCTAGCGCCCGAATGAGGTCTGTATTAAGTAATAACTCCAAGTTGTTTTGACTTCGGAGGACCCGATTGAAAATGAAGTCTTTGTTAAAATATTTGATCGTTTTAATCGGACACAATTATTCTTTGCCGAAGGTAGCTCTTTTCATGGCCATAATGCGAGACCGACTAACTTGACCGGGTCTGAAGTAATCTTTTTGTGGATTAAAAATATGTAAGGGCCTACTTTTTATGTACGGACTCAGACATTTCAGATCCGTTTATATGTTGTGATCGAATCTCTAAAGGCTTAGTCCCTTAAGTTGGTCATATCCTTTCGTGTTTGGGTCCTGCCTAGTAGGCTCGGTGCCTTCGGGATTTAGTAGCCCCAATTTCCCAATCTTATTATAGGGTAGCATTCCCCGGTCTGGGGTAGCCCGTAGGCTTAGGGTTTTAGAACCCAATATTCGTTCCAAGTAATTTAATGAAAATATTTCTTGTGCAAATGTGAATCGATGAAACATAGAACGCAAATTTCTTTTATTACTTTGAGTGTCGTGTAAATAGTCAAAGGTACAAAAGCTATTTTTCATGGCGAGAAAGAGCTATGTGGCACGGTTCATGTGACCGTTTGACTCTTACAATGAAACTCAGGGCGTGATGGCCCCCAATATTCGAGACTGAATTTTGAGGGCTCCAATACGACTAATCTGATACGGACGATTCGCAGTCCGCGGTCTTAAACCGACCCTCCGAACAAGGGTAGCATGCTTACTGTTGCCTCGTTAAAAACCTTCCCATGAAACTCACTTCGAGGAAATAATTGGTCCAAGGGAAAAAGAGTGCAACACATGCTTTCAGACCTAATCCTTAGATTTGACTGCGACTGAGTACCTGCACGGGTTAGTTCAAAGTGTAATAAACCACAAAGAGGATATCTTCATACCATAGAACTAGTACCGCTTTAAGTGTGCCACATTCCAGTTGTTGGGTAGTCATATACCATTTCCGGACTCGAGCTGGTATGAGCCTTTCCTGGTTATAGTGGTGACTTTGTACGGTCTTTCCTAGTTTGGGCCTAGTTTCCCATCATTTGAGTTCTTGGTATGCAGTGTAACTTTCCTCAATACTAAGTCCCCGACTTGGAAGTATTGAAGGTTTTCCCGTTGGTTGTAGTATCTCCCCATTCATTCCTTTTGAGCCACTAACTAAACTATAGCTGCTTCTCGCCTTTTGTCTGCCAAATTTAAGCTTGTGGCCATGGCCTCGTTGTTTGATAACTCTGTAGCATATTGGAACCTTAGGCTCGACTCCCCTACCTCTACCAATATCAAAGCTTCTGCGCTGTAGACTAGAGAGAATGGTGTTTCATCGATACTCGACTTCGAAGTTGTTCGATATGCCCATGGGACCTCGGGAAAAATTTCTTTCCATTTTCATTTTGAGTCGGTCAACCTCTTCTTCAGGTTTTGCGGTATAGTCTTATTTTTTGACTCCGCATGTCTTCGAAGAAATTATGAATCTTGCCGCGGATGAACTGCCTCCCTTTGTCACTTGTGATCTCGGCTGATACCTTAAATCGGCATATTATATGATCCCCGATGAAGATGTACTGGGCTTTGCCAGGTGCCCACGGCAAGGGACTGACAATGTCCATTCCCCATTTCATGAACGGGTAGGGGAAAGAATCGGGTGGAGCATCTCCCTCGATCGGTAGATTATCAGGGCGTGCCTTTGACATTCGTTACACTTTTGAACAAAGACTTTCGCATCCTTTTCCATCTCGTTCCAGTAATAACCGACCCTGATCAATTTTTGAACCAAGGATTATGCTCCCGAATAGTTTTTGCAAGTACCTTAGTGGACTTCCCTCGTCACATAGTCCGTCTCCCTGGGACCCAAGCACCTTGCTAACAGTCCGAAGAATGATCTTCCATATAATTTTCCTCCAACCAAGCTAAACCTGGCAGCCTTAGCTCGTAGGTTTATTGGTAAAAAAGAGCTTCACACATGTAATGAATCTTGATGACTCAGTAGTCTACGTGGAGCAATGAAGACACGACAGCTGGACGGGACTCTATGAAGAGGTATGAGGAAAAGAGGCACGGAAAATCACACCCACGGGTTAATTAGCTACGTAAGTCTCAACCTAATTGAGAAGATGAGGAGACACAGTCAAAATGTATCTGGGCGGAACAAAGGGCGGATTCAGAGATCTTCAATTAGTGATCCACACGTTACACAACATTCACGCAATAGTTACGGTTACTCATTGTAACGTTACATTAATGTCATAATTAGTCATTAATGCTCAATCACTGAAAAAGGCAGACATTATATTAGGAAATTCCCTATATAAGGGAGTAAAATATAACCTGTAAGGGGACATCCGAACTACTATTGCAATATACTTACTTTTTGTGCATCTTACTGTTTTCCATTTACAATTTGCCTACAATTATACTCTTATTCTTTAGTTATCAGAAACCTGTGTTCTTCTTAAAATAGCTTTGGGCAAAGAATCCAATTCTTTGGTTAAACAAATTGGTTCCGTTACCGGGAATCGAATAATCTTTGTTTGCTTATCAAGCGATATCCTCTGAACTATGTCGAACTCCAACGACAACAACCAGCAAAGGAATGGAACCCCAGTTCCATCGCCTTCAGGAACCCCATGTGGTTCAAGAGAACAATCCCCAGAAAGATCCAATAACAACAATGATAATAATGATCAAACGGTGGAACAAGATCGAGTAAAGCAAATGATTGCAGAGTATGTGAGCCAAGCTTTGCAAGAATTTGCGAGGGGATTACCGACAACGTTACCTGCACCACCGACACCACGCCCCAATAATACCATCACCATGGAAAATCCTCAATCTGGGTTGGCAAACTCAGGAAGGGGAGATACTCCTAATGAATCTCTCAAAGCGAGACCAGCTATATCTAATAACTCTGAAGTACATACTTTATTACTAACTCTGCAGAAACAGGTGAAGGAGCAAAACGATCGAATCGAACAAATTCCTGGAGTACCACCTGTTATCAAAGACATTGACGTTGATAGATATTCTCAACAACCTTGGAAACTAAGCGCAACACCCGTACCCATTCCAAATAATTTTAAAATGCTTGACGTACCTAAATATGACGGGACAACCGACCCACGCGACCATGTAACTGATTTTACCACCGGAGTGAAGGGAAACGACTTAACAAAACAAGAAATTGAGTCGGTCCTGGTTAAAAAATTTAGAGAAACACTTACCAAAGGGGCGCTAACCTGGTATTCTCTTCTCCCTGAAAACTCTATTGATTCTTTTGCTGAGCTTGCAGATTCTTTCATAAAGGCACACTCCGGTGCGCAAAAAGTCGAGAAAAGGATGGAGGACATCTTTAAAATAAAACAAGGAGATACAGAACTACTTCGTGAATTTGTAGACAGGTTTCAACGAGAAAGAATGCAACTACCAAGGGTGCCTGATAATTGGGCAGCCATGGCATTCACAAGTAATCTAAATGACGAAAGCTCAGAAGCCACGAGAAGACTCAAGGAAAGCTTGAGAGAATTCCCAGCTACAACATGGAATGATGTTTATAACAGGTATAGTAATAAACTTCGAATAGAAGAAGAAGATACCATTGTTCGTCCAAAAGAGGAAGATTATACCAGATCCAGGCGTTCAGAATCAGACAGGAGATCAGGTAAAAATAGGTACGATCCTTACATGGGACCATCGGGATGTGAAGCTCGTCCCAGATTCGAAAACACCAGGTCAGATTATGGACCACCAAGCAGAGATGCGGGCTCGTCCTCATCTAGATCCAGAAGGGATCAAGATCAACGACCTAGAGGTAATGCGCGAATTGGGGATCATACCTTTAATGTAAGTACCTCCGAACTAATTTCAGTGTTAAGAAATTTGGGTGATAAGGTTCGATGGCCCAAAGAGATGAGGTCGAATCCGAATAAGAGGAACCCAGATCTCTGGTGTGAATTCCATAATGATCATGGATACAGAACTGCAGATTGCAGATTTTTGCAAGGTGAGGTAGAACAATTATTGAAACAGGGCTATTTGGCAGTCATACATGAAGAACAGGCAGGAGCCCCTAAAACCTCCATCTCCAAAACGAACCGTCAACGTGATACACGGAGGCGAAGAAGTAAACAGAATTGTCTGTAAAACAACCACAAAGTTCACAATTACACATGGAAAGCGGGTCCGTGAAAATCTGGAAGCGGGCGATATAACCTTCGATGATGCAAATATCGACGGATTAATGCTTCCTCACAATGATGCTCTGGTAATATCTTTACTTATTCATGACACGAACGTAAAAAGAGTGTTGATTGATCCAGGTAGTTAAGTCAATATCATTTTGCTAAGAGTCGTGGAATAAATGCTATTGGGGAATCAAGTAATCCCAAGGGCAGGAGCCATATCAGGGTTTGATAACTCTACAATTATAACAAAAGGGGAAATTGAGCTTAGCACTTATGCTGAAGGGGTGATCAAAAGTACTAGGTTCCAAGTCATCGATATTGACATGGTTTATAACGTAATCGTGGGAAGGCCATGGATCCACGACATGAAAGCAATACCCTCCACCTTGAATCAGGTAATTAAATTCCCTCTGAATGGAGAATTCAGCAAATTAGAGGCAATCAGCAAACCGCGAGAAATATAACTTCTGTGGTACACTACAACAAAAAAGTAGAGGTGGAAGAATCAAAAGATAAGGGAATCTCCCAAGCAGGTAACACCGCCCAAACAGGCATGGAAGAAATTACTACCCAAATAGGTACGAAAGGTATTATTGCTGAAACAGGTACGAAAGAAAATACTTACGAGAAGGTGAATCAATTTACCACGGAAGGTGCATTGGACCACACAGATGTAGATTCCAGACCGGACATCATTCATGAACCGGAGGAAGACGAGCACATCAAAACAACTACGGAAGAGCTGGAAGCTGTTCCATTTTCTAAACAAAAGCCTGAACAGAAAGTGTATATAGGCACGAGGCTGAACCCCGATCGAAGAGGTAAGCTAATTGATTATTTAAAGGCTATCGCAGACTGCTTTGCGTGGTCCCACTCAGATATGACAAGTATCCCACTAGAAGTGATGACTCATAAACTCAATAAAGATCCATCCTTCGTACCTGTTAAGCAGAAGAAAAGAAAGCAAGGAGCATTCAAGAACCAAGTGATTGACGAAGAGGTACATAAACTCTTGAAGATTGGTTCGATACGAGAGGTAACGTACCCTAACTGGCTAGCTAACACTGTGGTAGTACCTAAGAAGAATGGCAAATGGAGAGTATGCGTAGATTATACTGACTTAAATAAAGCATTCCCCAAAGATTCATTCCCATTACCACATATAGATCAAATGATTGACGCCACCGTAGGTCATGAATTGTTAAGCTTTCTAGATGCGTGTTCTGGTTATAATCAGATTAAAATGGATCCTTCAGACGTGGAAAAAACCTCCTTTATTACAAACAGGGGGACTTATTGTTATAAAGTCATGCCTTTTGGCTTGAAAAATGCTGGAGCCACATATCAAAGACTAGTGACCAAGATGTTCCAGGAACATCTAGGAAAAATAATGGAAGTTTACATTGATGACATGCTGGTAAAATCAACACGGGAGGAAGACCATTTCCAGCACCTCTCTATTACCTTTGACATTTTACGCAAGGATAATATGAAGCTTAATCCAGAAAAATGCGCTTTTGGTGTGGAATCAGGTAAATACTTGGGTTTCCTTGTATCAAACAGGGGAATAAAGGTAAATCCTGATCAAATTAAGTCTATAGAAGAAATACCTGATGTACTTATAAATAAATAAAAAGTTCAAAGACTAACGGGAAGAATTGCAGCCTTAGGCAGATATATTTTCAAATCTTCCGAGAAAAGTTGTAAGTTCTTTGCAGTTCTCAAAAATCAAAATCGGTTCGAGTGGACTGAAGCATGTCAACAGGCTCTCAAAGACCTAAAGGCTTACCTATCAAAACCTCTGTTGCTGTCAAATCCGAAAGAGGGGGAGAGGCTATACGTCTACCTTGTTGTCTCGGAAATTGCTGTAAGTGCAGTATTGGTAAGGGAGAATAAAGGTAAACAATATCCTATTTATTATGTAAGCAAGACATTACTGTATGCTGAAACTAGATATCCACATCTAGAAAAGTTAGCCTTAGCTCTAATCATGGCATCTAGAAAATTAAGACTATACTTTCAATGTCATCCAATCACAGTTTTGACCTCGTATCCATTAAGAAACATACTACATAAACAAGAACTGTCAGGAAGATTAACCAAGTGAGCCATATAATTAAGCAAGCATGAAATAATATATCGGCCTAAGACTGCAATCAAGTCTCAAATCTTAGCTGATTTTGTCGCTGATTTTAGTAATAGCATTGTCCCTGAAGTGGAGAAAGATTTACAACTCTTCAACGGTGTTAATCGGGGTCTATGGACCCTATTTACCGATGGTTCTTCCAATATAAAAGGTGTCGGCTTAGGCATAGTCTTAATATCACCCACAGGTGAAAATACATGACAGACTATCAAATGTTATCCTATAACTAACAATGAAGCAGAGTATGAAGCTGTTATTGCAGGACTAGAACTCGCACGAGAACTTTCAATCGAGCAAATTGTAATCAAAAGCGAGTCTCAACCGGTAGTAAATCAAATGTAGGGGACTTACATCGCTCGAGAGACTCGGATGCAACAATATCTGGAAAAAACACGAGAGCTCGTGAGACAATTCAAAACATGGAAGGTAGTACAAATACCTAGAGAGGAAAATGCAGAAGCAGATGCATTAGCTAACCTCGCAGTAGTCACAGAAGTAACAAACAAAGACAATGCAATCGTCGTTCATCTATTCCATTCAGCGATCGACCGGGATAGAAATGAGGTAACTTTCAACAATTTAACCTGGGATTGGAGAAACAAAATCCTAAATTTTTTGCATAATGGCACCGTACCTGAAGACAAGAAAACAGCTCAAGCACTTTGCCGCAAATCTGCATGGTACTGCCTCATTCTCAACTTATTATATCGCAAGATCTTCGGTGGGCCCCTAGAAAAATGCCTCGGACCTAACCAAATGGAGTTTTTGATGAAAGAGGTCCACGAAGGACACTGTGGAAATCACTCAGGGGCGAGATCCTTAGTAAAAACCCTAATCAGAGCTGGATACTATTAGCCTAAGATGGAAGAAGAGGCCGAGAACTTTGTATCCAAATGCGACAGATGCCAAAGGTTTGCCAATAACATGCATCGGCCAGCGGAATTATTGCATCCAATAATATCCTCATGGCCTTTCATGAAATGGGGTATGGACATAGTGGGACCTCTTCCCACAGCTAAAGGACAGGTACGGTTTTTGCTCATGCTAACCGATTATTTTACAAAATGGGTAGAGGCAGAAGCGTTAAAACAGGTGCGAGAAAAGGAAGTTAAAAGCTTCTTATGGCGAAAAATAATATGCCGCTTTGGGATACCAAAAGAGATTGTGTGTGATAATGGACCACAATTCATAGGCTCATAAATCACAGGATTCTTCGAAAGCTGGCAAATCAAACGGATCACTTCAACGCCATACCACCCCGTGGTTAATGGTCAAGATGAGTCAACAAATAATGTCATCATCAACAATCTAAAGAAGCGGCTAGATAAAGACAAAGGAAACTGGCCTGATGAGTTACCAGCGGTACTATGGGCATACAGAACAACTTAAAAAACAACCACGAGAGAAACTCCATTCGCACTTGTCTATGGCTCAGAAGCCTTAATACCTGTGGAGATCGGCGAACCAAGCATAAGGTTTACAACAACCATGGAGGAAGCAAACAACGACGAATTGAGGACCAATCTGGACCTACTCGAACCACTGAGAGAAGCAACACTAATACGGATGGCAGCTCAGAAACAAATCATAGAGCATTATTACAACTGTAAAGCTCATCTCAGATACTTCAATATTGGGGACTTCATCCTCAAAAAAGTCTTTCAATCAACGAAAGAAGCAGGCGTAGGAAAGCTAAATCCAAACTCGGAAGGACCTTATAAAATCCGAGGCATAGCTGGGAAGGGCGCCTACGAGTTGGAAGCTATGGACGGCAGAATCCTACCAAGAAGTTGGAATGCTATTCACTTGAAGAAGTACTACTTTTAAGGAAAAGAAGTACCCCCGGTCAGGTATCACACGTTCGATTTTATTTTGAACATTTCAAATTTTACTAACCTTTTTAGATGATAGGCATAAAGCTAAACCATCACCAGATGCTGATATTAGGCCTATAAAGACGCAAGGAAATAACTAATTCCCGGTCTAGGGTTACACTTTCTGATGGACGTTTTAGAAAAGGTTAAGCAAGTCATCATCTAAAAGTTATATACCTTCGAGTCCCGTATGTTTTTCCTTTTCAGGAAAAGGACCATAAGGAAGGAATAGTCAAGTGCTCGAGATTTCATTCTTCAAAGCTCAAACACTTGGGGGACTATACAGTATGGAAGGAAAAAACGAAGCAAAAAAGACTATCAAAGAGTCAAAGCTCGAGCCTGAAGATCCATCTATCCAGCAAGCCAAGTGATACGAGCAAAATCGAAAGAGCCAAAGACTCAAACACAAAGCCTCTAATCCAAAAAACCATCAAACATGTAAAAGCAAGATGTTAGCAATGTTAGCCACGAGGAAGAAATGCGCATCTTTGTACTTGTTCAAAAGAAAAACTGTTGTAACTAAAAATAGTCACGAAATCTTTGTACTCATATAGAAAATTGTTATCAAATAAAACAGTTATGGATGCGAAAGCATTTTCCTCGTGCTTACTAAAATCTGTTGTCGACAAAAACAGTTACGGGTGAAAACCCAAACTTGAATAAAAACTTTTACGAATGAAAAATAGTTGCTCTCTTGTATTAACTCGAAAAAACTGTTACATACAAAAAACAGTTACAATATACAAGTGTATATCAAATCTGTTAAAAGAAAACAGTTGCAACATGAGTTTTAGACGATAATCAAACACATGTAAAAAGTTGTGAAAGTTCAAACAAAAAATTTTTCTCAGAAACATTCTTAAATATGTGAAAAATTCCTATCACTCTATTGAATTATTACACCTTTATGAAGTTGAGACGTCTTCTTCATTAAGTGTCGATCAAAAAAGGGCTCTCTTCCATAAATTATGCCTACTACAAAAAGGCATACATTTAATAACTGTGCCTATTACGAAAAGGTACGAGTAATCTAAAGCATTCTATATGCAAAACTCAGAGGTAANTCATACTAGCATTAATATATTAAAACGGCTAAGTAAAAACTAAGTATTAACTTATACTTAGCCGTATAGAATTTTTATACATTGAGGTGCCCCTAAGTTGTCATTTGGGGACTTTAAAGAGATCCAAATTTACCCTCGACGGGACTGGGGGTAACCACCAATTGAGAAAAAGATAAAAAAAAGGGGGTGAACCAACTTCTTAAATTTCTTCAGGAGGGGGGTTGACTTCACTGGCAGAAGGAGCAGGAGCAGCTTGGGACGAAGAGACTTGAGCAGGAAGAGCCTCACCTTCAGGTGAAGAGAGATTCTGACCTTGTTGAGCCTTCTCAATGGACTCCTTGATTTTTGCAATTTCAGCATCAAGGTTGAAACCTTCTCGGCTCATTTCAGTTAATGTGTTGAGGCGAGAGTTCATATACGCCCAACTAACATTGAAAACTGCCCTATCTTCAAGAGCTTCGTAATCTTTCTCCCATAGCATAACTTCAACTCTTAGTTCATCCCTCCCAATCACGGCAGCATCATTAGAGGACGTTAAAAGAGCGAAAGACCTTTCCAGGAATTGAACTTTCTCCAAAGAGTTACAGAGATCTTCCTGGGTATGAGTAAGGTATTGCACTAATTCGCCATAATACTCCTCCTTTTGGTCTAGTAAGGCCTTAAAACTCCTGACCTCTTCATAGGCACGAGATAGCTGCTCCACGAATGAGGACTCTAGGACGCTCTTATCCTTGTCTGCCTAATCAGAGAATGCCTTCTCCACGGCCAAATCTACCGTCATGACCCTCACTTGCTGCTCCAAGGTACATTTTTCTTCTTCTACAGCCTCCATGTCGAGCCTTAAGCTTTCATACTGCTTCTTCCAGTTATCTGCTTCTGTACGCCATTATTTCACTTCCTGCTCCATATGAGAAATCCTTTTCATAAGCTCCGTGCAATAAGATTGATCTACATAAGAAATCCAATTAGATATGGTAAATATATGCACAATAATGAACACAAGAAAATGCATTTTACCTTTAAAGAAGTATGAATGATTTCATTAGCCCATGTAAGGGAACTGTGGCTGTCCAACTTAGCTCTTTCTGTCGGGCCTATCAACGGTTTCAACCACACATCAGGCTGGCCAGACTTTTTAAAGAGACTACCCTCCGCTGGAACTTCTATCATCACCTGCCTCATCTCTCCGCTGGAAGACCCTACTTCTGTAACAAAAGGCACGGAAGCAGGTAGAGATGGAGGAGCTACAGGTGAGGAAGTCTGAGGGGCCAAAAAATCCACGGGAGAGGGAGCAACGACATGAGCAGGAATAGCCACAGGAGCAGGAGAAATAACTAGAACAGTTGAAGGGAGTTCTCTAAGAGTTGGAGAGAAAACAACCAAGGGAGCTTCATCAACAACAGAACCAAAGCCTTCACGGAACAATTGGCCAACAGATTCACGCACGGGAGAGGGAGTAGCATCCTCGGAGGCAGAAAGTCCAACTTCAAGCACAAAAGGCATGATGGCAGGTGTAGACTCGTCGTCTGAGACCACCTTCCTACTGCGTGACCTATGGACCAAAGTGCCCTCCTCTTCCTCCTCTTCTCCCAAGTTCCTTGAACTACCTGCTTTTCTCTTTGACGAAGAATAGACTGAATGATCTCCTGGGCCTGAGCTAGGGATAATTTGGGAACAGACGCGGATGCAGAAACTCCACGAGTAGGAAACCCTATCAAAAGGAAAGGGTTAAATAATGCTCAACGGAATAAACAAGTACAAATAAAAACTTCACTTACCATGAGTCTTAACTCTCCAACCAAACCTCTCAGATAGGTACTTCCACAAACGTTCTTCCAATGGAGGAATTAACAAATTCTACCCAATCTCTAAAATCGGAGACATTCTCGACGGTTCCCATGATTGCTGCAAAAAGAAGAAACAACTACGGTATTGATAAAATATCTAAAGCAAAAAGCAAGGAATGTGAGCAAAAATGTACTCACGTGCAAAATTCCACTTCTCAGGGAAGGGAAGATTCTTTTCACCTACTAAAACAGTAGTAGGAACAACATCATACCGAAGAAACCAACCTCGAAGTGACATCTTCAATGATAGTCTATGTATTTGTTTCTCTAATCCCAAGTCAAGCTTGTTGAGTTTACCTCGGCGTGGCCTTTCTCTATCACCGAGTTCATCAATTGCACCTCCGCTCTGAAATGGAATTCATCGGAGTCGACTAATGAACCTACAGTAGCTAACACATTGGCCTCATTTTTCTAATTTTAAGGTATATGTTGTAAGGGTTTATTTCTTGAACTGATGTAATGTCGCTTGCAACTTATCCATGTATCTCCACATCCAGTCTTCTTTTACTTCATATGTCCCATTGACTTGGTTTAAAAATAGGAGAGAGTCTCACTTGGCTACGATCACCGCCCTCAGGATCTTAGCCAGTTCTAGAATGAAATCATAGCCTTATAGCCGGCTTAGTTGTTAGTCAATTTCACAGTTCTAATATATTGACTTATTACATTACCCGTGGGTGTTTTTAATACAATTCCCAACCCGGACCCTTTCTCTTTATAAGCACCATCCGTGAATAGGGTCCAAACCCCCGAGCAAGTCCCTGAAGCAAGCAATAATTCTTTCTCGACTTCGGGGATCAAGTTTGGCATAAAGTCGACCACGAAGTCTGCCAAAAATCTGAGACTTTATAGTATTTCAGGGTCTGTACTAAATATCATACCTGCTAAATTCTACAACCCATTTTACAAGTTGACCTGAGAGCTTATGTTTATTCATAACATTCCTTAGCGGATACGAGGTCACAACACATATGGGATGACAATAAAAGTACGATTTTAGTTTCCTAGATGCGCTTAATAAGGTGAGCGCTAATTTTCTAAGCGTGGATACCTCGTTCGGAATCACCTAAGGTTCTATTAATATAATATATAGGAAACTACGTACCTTCTTCTTCCCGGACCAGGACACCACTTACCGCAACCTCAGAGACTGCAAGTAGAGGTATAACTACTTGTTCACCTTCAGGATGTGCAGCAAAGGAGGTCTTGATATGTATGGTTTGAATTCTCCTAAATCCAGTTGACATTTCGGGGTCCAAGAGAAGTCATTTTTCTTCTTTAGTGATGAGAAAAATTGGTGACTTATGTCCGATGATCTCAGAATAAACCGACCCAATGCGACTATCTGCCGTGCCAATCTCTGTACCACCTTGACGTTGTCAACTATGGTGATATCTTCTATGGCTTTTATCTTATCCGGGTTGATCTCTGTTTCCCAGTTAGACACCATTAAATTGAGGAACTTTTCCGAGCCGACTCCTAAGGCACACTTCTCCAGGTTCAGCTTCATGTTGTATTTCCTCAGTATGTCAAAGGTTTTCTACAAATGTTTCAAATGGTCCTCTGCTCATATGAACTTAACTGACATATCCTCAATATAAACCTCCATTGATTTTCCTATCTATTCCTCGAACATTTGATTAACTAGGCGTTGATACGTGGAACCGTCATTTTTTAAAATCCGAAAGGCATCATGTTATAACAATAGGTGCCAAATTTAGCTATAAAAGAAGTTTTCTCTTGGTCACCCGGGTCCACCCGTATTTGGTTGTACCCGGAATAGGCATCGAGAAAAATCAGTGTCTCGTGCCCGGCCATTGCATCAATCATTCGGCCGATGTTAGGCAAGGAAACGAATCCTTCATAAATTATAAGCTTATTTCCTTTTTAGGCACGACTACAACATTATCCAACCAATTCTATTATTTAACATTCCCGAATGGAACCTATTTTCAAGAGTTATACCTTGTCTTTGAAGAATGCATGCTTGATTTCGGACTGCGGCCTCCTTTTTTGTTTGACCGGGTGGAATTTTGGATGCAAGCTCGATTTGTAAGTTATCACCTCCGATGGGATCCCTGTCATATCTATGTGGGACCAAGCAAAAAAACTAACATTAGCTTTAAGGAAATCAATAAGTTTTTTTCCTGAGCTCGGGGGTTAACCCGGTGCCCATGTATACCTTTCAGCCCGATAAATACTCGATTAGTATGACCTGTTCCAGTTCCTCAATTGTTGACTTGGAGGAATCAGTATGATTGGGTGCTATGAAGGATCTCGGAACCCCGAAATCATCTTCCTCATTCATTGAGTGTTCTTCCCGTTTCTCAAGCCCGATCGGGGTTGGGATTAGTGATTTCTATTTGGTGCTTTTCTCTTCGAACAATCCCTCACCTTTTGATGTTGTGATTGTGGGATTTGGGATCACTTCCTCGATAGCAAACGTCTCCTTTGCGGCCGGTTGTTACCCCTAGACCATTTTGATTCCGCCTGGGGTTGGAAACTTCAATGCCCGATGCAAGGTCGAAGGCACCAATCTCATACTGTGGACCCATGGCCTCCTGAACAAGACATTGTATCTCATGTCCCCCTCGATTACAAAAATTCTCGTTTACTGAGTGGTCCCGGCCGTTACGGGTAGGTTTATTTCACCCTTTATTGTCTCCCATGCCATGTTAAGCTCCTTCAATACTCGTATTGCCGGTACGATTTGGTCCAATAACCCAAATTGTTCCATAACTCTCCATCAGATGATGTTGGCCGAGCTACCTGGATCAATTAACACACACTTAACATGAGATTTATTAATAAGTACGGATATTACCAATGCATCGCTGTGAGGTTAAATGATTCCCTCGGCGTCCTCATTGCTGATCGAGATGGACCCCTCCAGAACAT
This sequence comes from Nicotiana paniculata, assembly GCA_005239505.1. Taxonomy (NCBI): domain Eukaryota; kingdom Viridiplantae; phylum Streptophyta; class Magnoliopsida; order Solanales; family Solanaceae; genus Nicotiana; species Nicotiana paniculata. The sequence goes on along the minus strand of ML344778.1, from coordinate 12,455 downwards.
AGTCCCGAGTGCGTTTTTCCCTTATGATAGAAACTTTGGTGCATTTTATCATTATCCCTTGTGGGACATCTACTTCCCCAATGATCATGTTGATCACATGTTGAGGTTCTTCCTGCTTCATGTGTTTGTTAGAGTCCCTGTTTTTTAAATGATTTTTGGCTCGCTCACTTAGGAATTCCCGAAGATGCCCATTTTTGAAAGATGAGCCACTTCTTCCCTTAGCTATCGATAATCCTCGATCCTGTGACAGTGAGTAACGTGATATTTACATATCAAATTTTTATCCCTCTGTGAGGGATCGGAATGGAGAGGCCTTGGCCATTTGCTCTCCTTAATGCGGCCGATGGCCGAAACTATATTCCTTGCATCAACGTTGAAGTTATATTTAGATAGTCTTGGGGATTCTCTTCCCCCGAGTGATCTGTCGAAACCATTATTACCATCAAACCCCGATTGCTAGGACCTTGGTTGCTTCTCCTATCGTTGCTGGTCGGGTGGCAACCGAGTTCATTTCCCCTTATATCCGAGTTGTATGGTTGGTAACGATCTCGGGGTAGCCTTGGCTCCTGATCCACAATTCTTTTAGATACGTCGTTCACTATATTAGGGTAAACAAACCCCATGGGAGCTCTTAGTTAGTCGTCATCGACTCTGATCTTTGACTGGTACCTATCTTGAACATCGCCCAAATAAATGCCAGGTACTCTACCAAGTTTTGCTTTAATTATTGAGAAGCAACGAAACTTCGAGAGTTGAGTCCTTGAGTAAATGCTTGAACGGCCCAATCATCTACAACCGGGGGCAGGTCCATCTGTTCCATTTGGAACCTTGACACGAACCCCCTAAGCATTTTGTTGTCCCTTTTCATCACTTTAAAGAGGTCCGATTTCCTCATCTCTACCTTGATAGCGCCGGTTATGGGCTTTAACAAAGGCATCTGCAAGCATAGCAAATGAATCAATAGAATTAATTTATTGTAATGACCCAACCGTTTGTTTTGAGATCTAGCCCGTCGTTCAGCGGTTTGAGGCCGTGGGAAGCTTTGTTTCAGGTATTATGACCCGTGGGCATGGTCGGAATTGAATTTCGGGAAGTTTAGAGTTGGTTTGGAAAGAAAATTCTCATTTCAGAAGCCTTAAGTTGGGGAAATGGACTAAGATTGAAATTTTGAGTAAACGACCTCAGAATCAGGATTTGAAGGTTCCTACAGGTTCGTATGATGATTTCGGACTTGGGCGTATGTCCAGATCGGGTTTTGGATAACCCGGGAGCGTTTCAGTGCATATTGTGGAAGTTAGCATTTTAGAATAATTTCATATATTTGAGCTTGAAGTGCATTTCAGAGTTACTGATGTCCATTTGGGATTTTGAATCTGGGAATAGCTTTTTATGGTGATTCTGGAGTTGGGAGCGCGATCGGAAGTGAATTCGGATGTCCGGAGGTCATTTTGAAGTCATTTGGCTAAAGATAGGAATTTGAAGGTTTTTGGAGAAATTCGATCGGAAGTAGAAATTTTAATATCGGGGTCGAAATGCGATTCCGGAAGTTGGAGCAGGTCCGTAATGTCAAATATGACTTTTGTGCAAAATCTGGGGTCAATCGGACGTGATTTGATAGGTTTCGGCATCAGATGAAGAAGTTGGAAATTTCTAAGTTCATAAAGTTGGGATTTGGGTGCGATTCATGGTTTCGATGTTGTTTGATGTGTTTTGTGGCCTCGAGCAAGTCCAAATTATGTTTTGTAACAGGTTGGTACAATTGGACGGGGTCCCGGGGGCCTCGGGTGGATTCCGGGTGGTTAACGGATCAATATTTGAAGTTGAGAAAAGCTGAAGTTGCTGGTGTCTGGTGCGACCGCACCTGCGAGGATTTGGCCGCAGGTGCGGACAATGGAGCGCATGTGCAATTTTGGATTGGAGCTGAGGAAGCCGCAGGTGCGGGAGATTTGGTCGCACATGCGGGAGAGCAGGTGCGGAAATGAGGCTGGGCAGAATGTTTTAAAACCGGGAATTGTTGGCCATTTCTTCATTTTTCTCTTGGTTTAGACGATCTTGGGAGGCTTCAAAGAGAGGATTTCTTCATGCAATATCAAGGTAAGTAACTCCTTCATGTTTCTAAATTAAATACAAGGTTATTTCATGGAATTATACACGAAAATTGTGGAATAATTTGGAATTATTGAAGAAAACCTAGAAATGGTAATTTAGGTTTTTAGCCACGAATTTGAGCATGGAATGTAGAGTAAATTGTATATTTGAACTAGTGGATCTATGGGTAGATTATATCTTTGAGAAATTTTGGATTTCGGGAACGTGGGCCCGAGGGAATTTTGGTCATTTCACTAAGCGGGGTTGGGAAAGTATATAATTTGAATTTGTTTCAAGTATTAGGATGAATTTTCATTGATTTACCCGTTATTTGGTAGTTTTGGGGCGTTGCGCATCCATGGAAGTCGTCAGAAGGGCTTAGAAGCCTGTTATGGGACTTCGGAGTGAGGTAAGTCTCCTTTCTAACTTTGTGAGGGGGAATTGTCCCCCTAGGTGAACTAACTTAGTATGTGCTAATATCTTCGGGGGCTACGTACGCACGAGGTGAGGGGAGTCCGTGTGTAGCTACTATTATGCCATGTCCGGGTAGTCTAGGACCCACTAGCATGCCTTATGTGTTGTACCCGGTGATCCTGCCTGTATTACTTGACTGCTAATATAATCGAAATCGTAATTTGATATCTAAAGAAAAATAGAGTTTATTTTCTTAATCAGCTGGAAAGAGAATTGTTTTCCTCTGTGGATATTTGTTACTTGATAAAGTGATATTATTGAACATTATTAGACTTGGCAAATAAAATTCGAGAAAGGATTTAAACACTATTTGTGGTTTTTCTAAAAGAGAAATATGTCATTTACTTGAGTATTTGTTTTTACGACGTATTCGGGGTGGACTGTTGATTGTGCATGATTGCATGTGACCGCTTCGCAATTTACATTCCACGAGCGGAGTGTTATTTCCCCCACTCTCATGGGAGCGGGCCGTACGCCACGACTGATTGAATGATGCATTTATGGTTCGGGCCGTTCGACCCTCGGCAGTGCGTAGACATGATTATTTTATTGAAAGATGCACTTATGTTCGGGCCGTTCGACCCTCGGCAGTGCATAGACATGAGTATTTTATTGAGGGGTGCACTTATGGCACAGGCCGTTCGATCCTCGGCAGTGCACAAAGTGATTATTATGACGGCTCAGGCCGGTTGTCCTTATCCTGTATGCGCATGCTAAATTGTTAAATGTTTTTATGGATGTTTTTAAAAAGTGATAACATATTTGGGGGAAAACAAAGAGGAAATTGTTCATTTAAGATAATTGGGGGAAAACGAGGAAGTGGTAACTGTTTTTTTACTTCCAGTATTTACTTGGATTTTAGTGCCTTATATATATTGCTGCTTTACTACCTTTACATGCCTACCGTGCTCATCATATGCTGTTAATTAATTTGCTGGACCTTAGTGAGTATCTAATTCGACCTCTCGTCACTACCTCTCTGAGGTTAGGCGGGCGACTTACTGAGTACACGTTATTTTTGTACTCATGCTACACTTGCTGTGCATTTTTATTGCACGTGTACTTTCATAGTGACATGGATGGTTTGGAGACTTAGGCGAGCTGTACTATCCAGAGGCGATCCGCAGCTGACAGAGTCTCCCTCATACTGTGTTTATTTTCATTTTTAATTTTGTGTCCAATTTGTATTTCGTACGAGCTTTGTGCTGATTGTATAAATTCTTAGAAATTGCTCACGTACTTGTGACACCAGGTTCTGGGATGTGTTGGGATATAATTGCTAAAATGGAATATTCAAACTATTATTTTACTCGACATATTTTATTTAGTTAATATGTAATAAAGTGAAAGGAAATATTTTTTTTTCATAAATGTTAAAACAAGAAATTGTTTCAATTAATTAATGATTGGCTTTCCTGACAATGATGTCCGGCGCCATCACGAACTTATGGATTTTGGGTCGTGACAACATGGTATCAGAGCGCTATGTTCCCTTAGGTCTCACGAGTCATGAGCAAGTCTAGTAGAGTCTTGCGGATCGGTACAGAGACGTATGTACTTATCTTCGAGAGGCTACAGGGCTGTTAGGAGTACTTCCCTTCTTGATTCCTCATCATGTGATTTTATTCCTTTGAGGCTTATGCCTATGTTTATTCCTACTCATCTTACGCGTCGCGAAACGCTTGCTTTGAATCAGGAATTTGAGGAATTAAAATGGTGCTACGGACGTAATTCGAGATGTTTCCATGTATAATTGGTTGGGGCTGTTGTTATGGCCCTGTAAAAGAATAATATGTTTTTTCAGCTCAGTAGCTGTGTTTCTGAGAACCTTAAGGCTATAATCAGGTAGTTATGATGCTTGCGATTGGTTATCGCGCGATGTCGATATAATGATAGAATGATTCCCGTATGTTGGGGGTGATGAATGATTTGAAGGGAGGTCTTCTCAGAGTGTTATTTCGGTATTTTAGTTCCGGTAGAGGAAAGACATTTGGGTTATGAATGGTCCAGTTGGGATTGATAAAGTAGTAAGACTTGGTGTCTTCAAGTGAGGTGGGATATGCACCTTGACGTGAAGTCGTCGTCATTGATCGAATGGAATATTTTAAGTTTGTCGGTGCTATGTTTTCTTCGGTTGCGTGGATCAGAGTATTGTGAAGAAGTATTGAAGAAGCGATTATCCGAGATCGTGAGGCGCGGTGGTTCAGTACCGGATAAGTGTTGATAATAAAGGCAGTTAGAGAAAGGTGATCTTCGGAGAGTTTGAAGTCGTAGTGATCTACTGGTTTAAGAGCTACAGAGAATGATCCTGAATTGAGGCTAGGCGATGGTTCCATTTCTAGGAGGCCCGGTGTAAGAAGCGGAAGTCGAGCAATCGCAAAGTGGGGGAGCGACAACATAGCTTGGAATTTGAAGATATTGTCGCGCATTTAATGGATGTCCATGAGGAGCGGACGGACTAGTAAAGTTGGTAAATGAAGCAAGGTGTAGGATGGGGTATTGATGTCGCAGAGAGCGTGCATTTCAACGTCGTTGGAAGGTGTCCGCGGGTGATTTCCACGGGTGGGTTATCTCCTGTGAATAGGTTAGCGGTGGCATGGTTGGCAGGTCTCTGTGAGGGGTTCTAGTGGCTATTCGGTAGGAGGCAGAATGTGTGAATGATGCTAGAGAATGTGAGTATTTAGGGAGTGCTAGCAAGAGAATTTTGAAGAATTGGACGGATTGGTTGAGCAAGATCGTGTTATCAAAGGAGAAAGGATCTCGGCAGGGTCTAGAGTGGTGCGAGGAGTAGCTTCGGGCTAAGTGGGGGAGTCCCACCATCTGCAGTTGGGTTGCAGGATTGTGTTATCATAGGGTTGCGAATTGTCGGCATGTTGGCAAGTTATTACAACTAAGGGAAAGGAGTAGAATGGTGATTGTGCGTAAGATTTGATGAAGGTGTGCAAAAGTTAGCCCTGTCAGACTAGGGTTAGGCTTTGGAAGATTCAGAATTTATGCTTAAGGCATAGGCGAGTTGTAAGGATAGTGACTCGGTCATGTGTTTCATTGAAAGGGGTGTTCATGTGCTAGGAGAGCCTTGAAGTTGATTGTATTCGGGACCAGTCAGAGTGGGTGACTCTTAATAGAGGTCCTAGTGAATTCAAAAGTTAAGGATGCAGTATTTAAGGGTTATAGGCAGCAGTATGATTAAGAATTTAGCTTTCGCAGCGTAATTTCATAGAAAGGGAAAATGGTTGGAGTGTTCTATGTTATTTTCTGCGTGCAGGATAGTATTGGAGGAGTGAGAGAAATAAACTCCAGATTGTAGAAAGATTATCAGGAGGGTATGAGACGGGTTGCGGGATTTAGGCAGCATAGTCTCGTGAATCAAGGTCACTCGGGATGAGTGAGGGTTGAGTCTGCTATAAGTTGAAGGAAGTTGCTATTATTCCTAAAGCAATTGAAGATGATTAAAAGAAGATAGATTGATTAGCCATGGTTGAAATGACACATTTGCGGCAGTGATCAGTTCATTTGATGTGATTAAGTTATGCATGTGGTTTGTGCCGGTGTGTGCGGGACTTGTCGGCCGTCGTAACAGATTTCATGTGGGAGCATTTGAGTGCTATGGTCTATTAGGTGTAGGAGGATCCCGGAAGGGTTATGGTGGTATAGGCTACTATTTAAGGATTTACATGTTGGGTGGTTGTGAGAATTCACTCGTGTGTTGAGAGTACTCTTGAATTGAGTTAAGTAAAAGGTCTATATATGATGAAGTGTTCACCCTATTGGTGGTTCAGAAGTTATGATGGGATTCTTGCGCTACCTCATATTGGCTTGTTAGGTGCGGTAAGCAGTATGTAACTAGGAGTAAGAATCGAGATTTGCGGTTCGGTGTTAATAAGGATGTCATGAGCTCGGAAGAGAAAGAAAAAGTGATTTGAAAGTTCAGAGTAGGCTGGTGTCATCTTCAATGTCACCTGAGATCGATATTCGGTGAAAGAGGCTTTGAACCCTGGTCATGGGTTCTTGATGTGTCTTGCGGCCTTAGGGTGGTTGGTGTTATGGATGGGCAGACTTGTTGCCTTGTGTGGAAGGTCGTGGAAGCATGACCGCAAAAAGATTGTACAAGTGTGACATGTAGTCACTTGATGGATTGAAGATTTGGACTGAGTATAAATAAGTGCAATGTTGTTTATTTGAGAAGTTATGCCTGAAAGGCGTTCAGTTCATTTGGTTGTGGATTGTGGGGTGTTTGTCCCGACTATGATGGTTGTTCTTGCGTATTATGAGAGGAAGCGGGTTAATGTGGACCCAGGTAAAGCTATTAGCTTAGTTCGGTGCGAGCAAGGTAGACTCGATGTTTTTGGATGGATTTAAATATGATTATGGGATCCATATGATCCAGACATGTTCATTTCAGTAGAGTGCTTTTTCATGGAAAGGTATTAGAGCAACAAATGTTGTTCCGTCTTCGTCAAATTCATTTGATATTGTGATTGTGCCGTGTGAGTTGTGAAATGGCTTGATGATTTCGTATGTATTGAGGTCCCGCGTAGTAGTGATGTTATGTGAGCAGGATAGATATTGGGATCCAGAGTATATATATATATATACATATATATATCGCACCTCAGTCGTGCTTGAGTTTTTGCATTTATCAGTCTCCCCAGGATGGTATTATGCACTTAGCGTGCTTGTGACCTATATTCGGTAATGTGTAATAANAGTCGTGCTTGAGTTTTGGACTTATCAGTCTCCCCAAGATGATATTATTCACTTAGCGTGCTTGTGACCGATATTCGGTAATGTGTAATAGTGAGCAATTCAGCTCCGTGTATATTTCCTTATGTGAGTTTTATGATGGGATCGGGTGGCACGCCGCCACGGGTATGTTATTTGGATCGGGTTTCACGCCGCTACAATGTGATGATGATAAGGGTTAATATATATTTATTTTTCTTATCTTTTACTTCCTATTTTCTGAGATTTGCGTGAGTTGAATAGTCCTTTCCCGAGTCATTTCTTATCTATCATGTTCGAGTTATGGCCTATTGGCGCGATGTGGTATCATGTGAGGCTGTGGGTCATGTTTGGGGTGATTTTTTGTCTGAGCAGTTGATGTTTTAGACGTCAATACCACACAAGAAGAAAAGTTACTTTCTGTGGTACCCAATTTTCGAGTGTTGTCTCAATAGAAGAACCTGGTTCTTCTTGATGTACTTACTTCTAATGTCGCGGAATATTAAAAGCAGTAAAGTAAAAACACAAAGATTTTTACGTGGAAAACACCTGGCTCAAAAGGTGAAAAAACCACGACCTACTCCTCAGTAGGATTTGCTCAAAACTCTTCACTAAATACTCTAAGCCAAACGAACGTACAAAATAAACTCTTTTGTAATCCTAGGACTAACTCTAATCCCTTTGTAGTAACTAACCTCTAGCTAATTTCTACACGCTTCAAATTAACTCTAACTTGAACAATCCGTACCTATTACAATTGCTTCTATGAAAGCTGAAAGATACAATATTAAAACTCCTACTACAATCAACTAGACTCGGTAATTAATCAGATGGAACTAGTTCTTCTAGTTGATCTGTAGCCTTTTAATCGCACAATGACTCTGCTAGCAAATTGACTCTAGGAACTTTGCTTTCATACTTTTGATTCACTTAAGCTTTTGTGCGTGTTTTATTCCAGCAGAAATACATCAAGTATTTATAGAGTCAGTTGAGCTTGTCGTCCAATTCTAGTCCAACTCTACCTGGGTGAACAAATTCGTACCAAACTCAACTTCCTTTCTTTTGTTACTTTCCTTGCTGAATTCGACTTCAATCTTCTCATCAGTTTGCAACCTTTTCGCATTAGGAGACAATCTCTTGGTTCATTTATATTTCATATTCACAAATATCTCCTATGCATATATGGTTCATGTGCCAGCTATTCAATTCAAGATGTGTGCTCTGATGGACCTGGTTCAACTGGTCAGCCATTTGTCAATCTTCAAAACTATGTAATGACATAGGTCAATAAATTCCCCCTTTTTGATGATGACAAACTCTGTGCTTAATCCCGTATACACTTCAAATACTTTGTATGGTTTTAAGCATTAATCATAGAGAATCTAGGTTCATTAGGTTATAAATATCACTTTGAAAAAAAATTTCCAGCCACATATCTTCCCCCTTTTGGCATCATCGAAAAGTATGCAAAATGATATACTTACCAGATCTATTAATTATTACTCATGGCCACTAAGGCAACTGCAGGTGCAAAGCATGATAAATCAACACAGGAAGCCAATAAATGTTAGCTAACTAAGAAATTGAGACAAGTCAATAACTAGAAGCAAAATTCATTGATTAGGAACGATTATCAACCACCATATAGAAAAACAAAAAAAATAACCATGAGCAAAAAACAGAGTAAAAATAACTGAAACTGAATAACTGGTCTAAAGAGGGCTTTGGAAGCTCTGGGAATCCTAAGGATGGGAAGGTACAGAGGAGGTTGTGGTCTTGGATTGTAGGAGAGAAAGCATTTGCTGAAGAACACCCTCATTTTTTTCTTTCTCCTTTGCTAATTCAGCCCTAAGAGCATCCCGCTCAGCTTCAACCTCAATCACACGAGACTTCAAATGAAGGATCTCCATATCCTTAATCTCGTTTTCTTGCACCAGAGTTCTAACTTTGCTGGTTGTTTCCTAGATGAACCAGGTTTATCCACAGGAACATTGACATTGTAGTCTCATGTCAACAAAGTTTCCTTCCCAGAATATTCTTTTGCAGTAGCCATCTCAGCCTTCTTTACTGGAACCCCAAAATGTGCAAGCACTGCTATCAGAATGAAGCCATATGGAATTGCGGTGCTTTAGTTCCAATCACAAATCTGTCAAAGAGTTGGATGATGAAAGCCGGCCAATTTATTTGCTTACCCCTATACAAGCATTCCATCAAGGTAAGATCCGTATAATTTACAACGTGCCTTCTTTCTTGTCTAGGCAGTAAGAACTTGATGACGAACTCAAAGAGTAGCTTGTGCTCTAGCTTCATTTCACTCTTGTAAACTGGCCTCGGTTCAATATCCTTGTCACTATCACTGACGAATCTGGTGATGTTGATTGTTGAGGCCATCCTATCTAGACAAGGCCATCTTTGCCTTGTGTAGTCCTCATAGCCCGCAGCTGGTATGTTCAGATTAACACCTAGTTCTTTAGCATCAAAGGAAACTTCAATTCCTTTGACCATGGAGGTGACCCTGCCTTCCTTGACAATGGCATTTCCCATGAATTCTACCAACTCAGCCCTTTCCAGCATGTCTTCCATGCAAAAGACCAGGTCCTTCCAGCCCTGCACCTCTAGAGTTTCCAGCAGATATTGTATTCCAGGCTCCTCTAGATCCTTCACCAGCTTACCCTTCAGTATTGTTCTTTTTCCAAACATGGTAACTCTGTCAGTCACCTCTCATATTTCCTTCTCCTCCTCTCCACTCCAGTCTGCATCATCATCCTCCTTCTCAACAATTTTCACTTTCTTTGGCTTGGCCCTGCTCCTCTTAACAGATCTTGTTGGTGTGACAGACATTCTAGCTGACTTCTATGAAGAAGACTTAGCCTTTGTGTGTCTATGTGTCTCAGCCATGACTTCTTTAAAGAAGCCTTAGCCTTTGTGGGTCTTGGTGTCTCAGCCACACCTGCAGCGGGCTGCTCCTCCTGTTGGACCAGGTCCAACGTCGTCTCTTCAATCTCAATAGCCTCAACAGGCCCTCCAACTTTTGCTTTTCCTTTTGCTGCCCTCTTCTTCTTGCTCTCTTTCAGAGCCTTTTCTAATTTCTCTTCTTCATCTTTCACAGTTCTACGAGTAGCTCTTACTTTTGGAGCAGGAACATCAGCAACTTTAGAAATTTTTCTTTTCTTTGAAGGAACTGGGTAAGTTGCCTTCTTGGGCTTCTGATTCCTTCTTTTCTTGGGGTTATAGGACTCCCTCAATTTCTTCAGCCTTTCAGCCAATGATTCTTCCCCAGATGAACCAGGTTCATCTGTTCCTTTCTTCAGACTTGAAAGACATGCTGCAACTTCCTCAACTATGCTTCCCCCTAAATCTGTGACGTTTTCTCCAATAGTTTCAGGAATGGGACCACAGATAACCAGCGTGGTACCATCCTCGCCAGATCCCCTCACAACTTCTTTTCCCTATCTTCTCAATAATTCTTTCTTTTCTACCACCAATCTGCCTTCCAGGTACTTCAACATCAATAACAGACCCAACCAACACGAATCTTTTATCAGCAGAAGTAAATTCTGAATTGATTTCAAGATTACCTTTTTCAGAACTGGTTGAACCAGGTGCGTCTTCCTCATTGGCTGATTTAAAGGATTCACTGGACGAATATGACTTAGTACCTTTTTCTGCTTTAATAATATCCTCTAAGAATTTTTCCCTAGCTCTAGAAGCAACAGATTTTCGGGCAAGAACTTTGACAGGACGATTCTTGGGGGTAAGGGTAGGGTTTGAAGTGGGTTCAGGAATGGGTGTATTTTTAGGGGTTGATGAAATTTCTGGTGATTCAAAACTGTAAACGGAATGAGAATTGGATAAAGATTCAGAATGTCCTCCATCCTAATCACGATTAGGTGATGAATTAGAAGAAGAAGCTGGTGGTGGTGAAGACATTATTATGTATTGTTAGGAAGAAAAGGCGAGTTGTCAGTTTTGGGTTGTGTAGTATGAGTTGAACTTGGTTTGAGGATAGCTTTATGAAGAGAAGAGTAATGATGACCTTTTATAAGATGTGGCTAGGGAGATTTCAACCTGCAGAATTTGTACTCAAGTAAGAGTCTAATCGCCGAAGGACTGACTTGATTAGACATTTAATTTCCCCCTAACCTAGGCTAATTAAGTGAAGACTGTAATTCTTGAAACTGGTTCAATTTGGGTGATTACGAAGTATTTGTGTTTGAACCAATTATGGAAAGAATCTTGCTCATGTATGACTGTAATTGAATTAATATATGGAGAAGAGTACGTACCTTTTCAGTCAGATGAATCAGCATGGAGGTTCATCCATGTTTGAAATCTTTAAATTTTCTCAATTTACAAAGATAGATAAACATTATTAGTATCCAGGGAATCATATTAATACATGGAACAAGACTATAGCAATAAAGACATGATGCTGAGCAATTATTAATCTGATTAAGTACCTAATTAAAAGTTTCTAGCCAAATATTTTTTTTTTGATTTATATATATCTTTTTTTTTCAATCAGGTGATCTTAATCATCCCTAATTCCAGGTTTCTCTGAAAATACTCCCTACTAAGTGCTTTAGTGAATATATTAGAAATTTGATGATCAGTAGCACGAAATTCGATTGAGATCATTCCTTTTTCATAGTTATCCCTTAGGAAATGGTTCCTAACATCTATGTGCTTAGTTCTTTTGTGTTGAACCGGGCTCTTCGTCATACTAATAGCACTAGTGTTATCACAAAAAATAGGAATGCATCCCACATCAATACCAAAGTCCATGAGTTGTTGCTTGATCCATAACAAATGGGCACAACATGAGGCTGCAGCCACATATTCAACCTCAACAGTAGACAAGGCTACTGAATTTTATTTCTTGGTAGCCCAAGACACAAGGCATGAACCTAGAAAGTGATCCATACCTGAAGTACTTTTCCTGTCAACCAGGAATCCTATATAATCAGTATCAGCATATCCTACAAGGTCGAAATTACTACCTTTAGGATACCAAAGGCACAAATCAGTGGTGCCTTTCAAATATCTCAAAATTCTCTTTACTGCAGTGAGGTGGGACTCCTTTTGGATTTTCCTGAAACCTAGCACATAATCCCACGTTGAACACAATATCAGGTCTGCTGGCAGTGAGATATAATAGAGACCCAATCATC